>OZ005742.1:60005272-60098399 GCA_963930735.1 Dioctria linearis
GTGTGATTTGGCTTGTTTGCATTTAGTGTCAAAAAAATATTTGAGCTCATCAACTTTAAACCGCAAATATTTTTCCTTTAATTATTATCCAAATGAGTGAGATACACATAACTACAATGCATACAACAGCTGTGGAAAATGTCAACATGAGTCAACTTAGCTCAATATCTACTAGGTTAATTAAATTAATTAGTTACTCTTTTCTGACGTAAATATAAAACAATTTCCGTTTTAATCTACTCCTGACAATTCAATTTATTTATAAACGAGTACAAAATATTTCTCAAAGTATTCTCTCACTTTTTGAGGAGCTTTATTCAACCACAATACCTCATACATGGATGTACTCCCGCTTTCTTTATTAGGTCTTAGAGGATTATACATGTACGCCAGACAAAATCCAGTTAAAAATATTTATATGATATGGTGATGCATAAAGTATCTAAAATCCTATTATAGTCCAAAAGACTTTATATTTCCACTTAAAGTTTAGAATATTAATAATAGCTAGGCAGGAAGTAGGAAGAAAGTTGAAGTTCGTAACTTTAACGAAGAAAAAGCTTACGAAAAGGTTTCTATCTCCACTACTGTAAATATCTAATTTCACCACATATACTATCTTTTGAATGGTTTTGAAACCAGAAAATGAATCATGCGCCTGAATCGTCGGAATTTCCATCACTATCTCCAATTATGGACCAGCCCAGCTTCTTCAGTTGTTATTAGAAATTCACGCGAGAGTGGTGTAAATTAGTTTCCGGTCGATTGCGGATAAGTTGTGTGCTGTGTGCCTAAATAGATAGATATATATACATATATATAATAGAAAGTTATGGTGCCAAGAATTCGCATGTCCTATAAGTGCCACTCGTCAAATTGGTTTACGCCTAAATGAAATCCAAAGGAATTCATGAGTATTTCCAACTGACCAGTTGAGGAAAATTCATTCGTATGCAAATTTTATTCCTTGTCAGCAGTTAGACATCTCTAATGACTTCGGCGGTAAGTTGCACCACTTCACTCATAGTATGTAGTAGGTATATAGCGGCACGTAACTTATCTTTAGCCATGCAATTACGAGTACGTGATAAGTTTCTAAAATGAGATTAAAAACAATAAGATTAGACATAGGGTGTAAAAGTATGGAGCAGACTTTGCATAAATTAGCCGGGTCAAGTAGGTAGTATACATCAGCTGTTACTAAATTTGAATTGAAAAACAACAATTTGTTATTGGAATACGAACTTTTGGCAACTCTATAGTCTTTTGCAGAGCAAAATTTGGCATAAGAACAAATTCTAAAGGAAGTCATCCTTATAAAATATATTTTGCTTAATTTCCCTGCTCTACTTCTTCGTCCACAAATTACTTCCGAACCCCCTAAATGAGTATAGTCTCTGAAATGTAGCATTTTTTCTTTTATACTTTGTTTGCTTTAAGGTATACTGAACAATAAGTAGATGCTGCTATTTAAAAATTTGGCTACATAAAAAAAACTGACAAAAACAATTCTCTAAAAGTAGGCATCACGGGTGGCTCACATTCATCTCTACCGGGAGCATGATTCTAAACGTTCCGTAATTACAGTTTAATATCTTTCGAAAACTCTTCGTGTGTGCATTTAAAATTTTTCATCTCGAAGCAATTAAAATGTACGATGCTTGGGTAGGAGGCAACAAAGGGATGCTTATGCCCTTGGGGAGCTCTTCTTTCTTCCACACAAACACTAGCAGTCTTCATTCAAAAATGTGTCACATACGCGAATTCTAAAATAATGAATGCTGTACTTTGTTTTTTTTTGGGTTTAAGTTTAATAAGTTTGATAACGGGCAGAGTCACACAATAGTAGTCAACTTTTATTATTTGAAATCTCTTAGCTTAGTCAGGAGAATTCGGTTATGAAAAATCAACAATTTTCCTTTATTCTTCTAACTTCAGATGAATGAGAATGAGTTAGGTTTTGACATAGAAAATACTAGACTTGTGTGGTATAAATACGTAACCAATTGACGTAGTTTCAATGCCTTTGTACATTCATAATGAATTTGATACTTTATGGAAGTATAATGAAAAATTCCAATGAAAATATGATATGAAAACTACAAAGCAGCTATGCCTAATATGTTTTGACATTTGAGTTGTGACATCTCCTATTTCTCAGCTTGAATAAAACCTACTATTATTTACTCGGCCAAATACTATAATTTATGGCGTCCTCCTCATATATTATGTATAGATTTAAACGGTGGTGATAAGTCTCAAGGATCAATTGACGGTTTTCATTGCAAATGATGTACCATCAAGCGCAGCATACCCACCTCCAAAGATACAAAAAGTTGAAATTGGAGCACTGGAAAAATACCGCGAATGTTGATTTCAGTACAAAGGTACAAAGGCGCCCTCCACTTCCAAGCACCTGAAATTATTTGTTTGTTGAGGCAAAAGTAAGTAGGTATTCGGACGCCTGCAAGACTGAATTAAAGAAACTCAGCTGCTTGTGCGAACGTGGTGGAAATCTCTAACTGGTTAGAAGAAAAGGACCTATTAAGGCTGTAAACATCCCTCAGTGCATCAGAGAAGATTTTGAGATGCAAATTGATAATGGCCCATAAATTGACCCTTTAAAAAACATCAACAACAAAGATTTGAGTAGAAATCAAGTGAAAATTGTTGCATTAATTTGATTGGGGTATCATGTATAAAAAAAACGCGCCTGGAAACTCCACACCTCATTGGTGGTGTAGGAAAGTGTTTTTAAATTATAATATACTAGGGGGAACGCCCGTCGGCATTGTACGGTGATAATACCTAGATGGGTGGGATGGGGCTGGTCTGGGGTGGTTAGAGATAAATAATATTGAAGCTATTATCTGACTCGATCCTGAGATTCCGTACTCTAGGGTTTGACTGTGTCTGTGCGTGTAGCAACGTGCATTCATACGTTCATATGCGTGGGAGAGTGTAGCTCTCTACGTCCCCGCCTTCTCATGCAGTGCCCAAATATATAGTAAAACACGAAATTTTGTTATGGTAACCTTTCGAAGGAGTTGCCCGATTGGTCTCATTTTCGAACTGTATTTGCAATTTTTATAAAAACGCCGTGTACAAAATATGAGCTGTCCACCTCGAAGCCTTCTCAGGCAGCTACCAAGTATATAGTGAAAAGCAAAAGTTTCGTATGGCAACAGCAAGAAGGGGTAACCCAATTTAGTCCACTTCTTAAATTTTATTTACCATTGCTATGAAAACAACACGTAGCACATTTTTTGTATGGCAATCCTACAAAGCAGTTGCCCGATTGATCCCATTTTTGATCTTATTTTAATTTTTTTTAAAGACTTTCTTCGTGTATAAAATTTCAACTCTCTACATCGACGCGTGTCCAAATATATAATGAAACCTTAAAGTTTTGTATGGCAACACCACCACGCCCGATTTGGTCCACTTTAAACTTGTATTTGCAACTTTCACGAAAACGCGGTGTACAAAATTTGAGCTCTCCACGTCGACGCGTTCCCGGACAGTTTCCAAGTATATTGTGAAAAACCAAAGTTTTCAGACCATTTTTGTAGTTTCATTTACGATTGCTATGAAAACATTCTCTCATGCAGTTCCTAAATATATAGTTAAAAACGAGATTTTTGTATGGCACCCCTACGAAAGAGTTTCCCGATTTGCACCATTTTTGAAATTAAATTTACACATTTTTTTTTCAAAACGCCGCGCCGTGTACAAAATTTGAGCTCTCTACGTAGACACGTTCTCAGGCAGTTACCAAATATATAGTGAAAAACTAAAGTTTTATATGGGAACACCAAAAAGCGGTCTCCCGATTTGGCGCTTTTTGGAACTTGTCTTTGCAATTTTCATGAAAACTCCGTATACAAAATCTGAGCTCTCCACGTTGACGCTTTCTCAGGCAGCTTCCAAGTATATAGTGAAAAACCAAAGTTTTGTATGGCAAACCAAGACGGAGTTGCCGTTTCCAATTTTTCTTTCCCTAAAATCCTTATTCGGAGCATTTAAAAAAAAAAAATTGGTCTAGCTATTCTCAAGAGATGCTATTACCAACGAACAGCATTTCATTTTTATTTATATAGATATTATACTAAAATTTTTAATTTTTAACTTTTCTATCTTAAGACCTGCAGAAATCAAGAAATAATAAAATATAAATAGCTTAAATTGTTCATTAAAAAATGCTCTATAAAAAATCCATAAATTTGAAATGATAGAAGTTATAGCACCTCAAAGATTTTTTCCCAATTTTGTTGTCTTTTAGTCTGGTATTGTGTTCATTTAGAGGATAAAATTTCTGTTGAACATAAGCGGTGAAATTTAGTTGCTAAATATTTAAATAGCTAGGAAATTAGTATAGTGCTATCAGCTAAAAGTTTGTTTGGTTTTTACAAGTAGATGGCAGTAATTTGAAAATAATGAACAATTTTAGCTGTAAAAACGGTTTCTGTTCGATTGCTGCTAAATATTTATCCGCTAAATGTATACAATACCGGGCTTTTACTTGGTTTGCTCTTTTTTCCATAATTTGACTGGACTAAGTTTAAATAGCATTATATAATAATTGCATTAATTATATTAGATACAGTAATTTCGATATTTTTTAATACAGTTTTATGGTTCCATTTACACACTTTTCAGATCTCTTCATGAACAGTACTTTTTTGAATATACAGGGTGTTCCGTAAATGTCTTTAATCCTTTAAGGGGATGAAAGTAGAGGTCATTTGGGTCAAAAAAGTCTAGATACTTTTATATCGAACTCCGCTTGGTTTTCTTGTAAATTGATAATATCGATTTACGAGATTTTGCATACCTTTTCAGAGTAATTTCGATATAAGTTCTATTGTAATTAATGTATTGTGACGTTCAAACCTTTATTTAAAAGAACACATATTGGCCTTTCTAAGAATGCATAATTAGTTATAATTGTGCCTTCAATTATTTAAAAAAAAAAAACAGTTTTCTCTAGAATTTTTTATTTCACCAAAATTTTTGTCGCGTTTCAGTGTACATTTATTCGATATATCACCATTGCACGAACTTGGCAGAACTATGAAAAAATTTGCGCATTATGTCCACTTTCCAAAATGACCTCCCTAAGTGCTATCAACAATAACAATCAAAAGTTATAAGCAAACATTTGGAAGATGTGTCCATCGAGGTAAACTTCAGTTTTTTCGTAGGATTCTATCTCCTCCTACAGTTTTTAACCTACGACAACCATTTATATGTCATTGTACGGGAATCTGAACTAGCTATTAGATAGGGTACTTTTCGATTTCGAATTTCGAAAATGGAGGGGGTAATTTCGAAAAACACTTTTTTACCAAACTTATTATTTACGTAGATTTCGTTATTCCGCATCTTCATTTTTGCGGGAGGGGCAAGCTTGTATTCGTTTTCTTCAAGGCAGTGGTGAAATTGTGATATTTTGAAGGGGGCATATTTGAGAATTAAAATTATTGTGTAAAATACATAAAGTGGAAAAAACAATTTATGCAAACGACAAAATTTTTGAAAAAAGAAATTTCATTGCACAAAGAGGGCATTTCATATAAGCAGGAACCGTATAATCGTCAGTACGGCTTGGTTCCTGCCTGCCGTATATGCCAAAGCATTCTCGAGCTGCAGACTTAGCAGCAAACTGAGTCAATTTCAATTGACTTATTTCGCTATGAATTTTCATAGCAAAACTCTCTATAAAATACATAAGTCGTTTGCGCCCCTCCTTTTTTAGGAGAAGAAAATGCAGGGCAGCCCCTGAAATGATAACTTAACATGAAACCCTCTAACGTTTATTGCATGAAGAAACTTTCGCATTTTCCTCTATTTCTGTTATATTTATATATTTCCCATTAGTTTCATAATAATAATAAAATAAGATATTATATTTCTATAGATATGTTTAATAAATTGCCTAACAAGCGTCTTTCCACCGAAATTTCAGTGATTGTTTTTGCAATTTTTTCGCAGCACACAATTCATCCAGGAAATTTAATAGCTTCATAGTTTTAATTTTACAAAAAAACTGAAATTTATTAAAATATCTATGTACTGCAAACGTTCGAAATAACAGTATTCAAATGTATAATATTTTATTAAAGCTAAGAAATTATTATAAACTTTCGTGGAACTCTGAAATGTTCACTTTCAGAAACATTAATTAAGGTAAATTTACTTCCTCAAAATTCAAATAAGTTAAAGACGAATATCTTATAATACGCACCTACACAGCATTCACGGGTTAGGGCGCTTCCTGCTTATTCAAGGCTTTTGGATGAATATTCAGGAAGAAGCATTGTGATTTTGAGCATGGATGCGAGGAGGATTTCATATGGGATAAAATATAAATTTAAAGAGTGCTCTCGGATTGGCCTATTCAACGTTCTTCAATTATTCAACGTGTTCAAGTTGTTTTTAATCGTTTTTATTGTTCTTTAACCTTTTTTGATGCTCCTAGCTTCTTAATGTAAGTTTCTTCGCGGTCCCCAATAAAAATACCAATAGATTTTGTAACATTTTTATGTTTTTGTCCTTGCATAATTCGTCATCTTCAAGGAGAGTACAGATGTCCGCGATGTTTTACTAATGCTCAAACACTTCATTTTTTCCACCGCACATTTTTCTATATTTAGTCTGGGATCTGTACTCGGCAAACTTAAGTTTCGAGTGATCTTAACATCCCTCACAATCTCTCAAAAAATCGTTAACTGCGGATCCCTTTCAAGGACTCCATAAAAATGTTCCCCCATTGTACTCTGTGCATGTCCCTACCAATTAGTAAAATTAAATTTTCATTGATATGCACCTCGGGACTTCATTACTCGAACTCAAACTCACGTTTCACATCAACATTTATTATTACTCGGAACACATGCACCTCACCTAAGCATCGTTTGGCTAGAACGGGGCTATTATTTAAGTTTTTCGGTAAAATTATTTCTTACAAAGGGTCGGTTTTGGAAATAAAAGTTTCTGACTTTTTGATGATTTTTATTTTATGAAAAAAGAAAAGAAAAAAAACAATGTTATCCGCAAAACTTAAGTAGCAATCTCCGTAAATTCCAGGGCAATACAATTCTGCTAGACAAAATCCTAGAAAACAAAATTCTGAAATGAAAATTTCATTTCTAGCATTTCGAAAAACTTACAAAGCTTAAATAATAAAGAGGAATGCCCATTTATTTTAAGCCCGACACCTCTAGACAAGAGATATATCTTAAACGATACATTACAATACTCTGAACATATTTGATTAACAATGTTTATTTAAATTCAGCGAGGGAAGCCTTGGGGGAGGGGGATAAAGTTTGATCTGGTCAATTGTGGAAAATCTAGTACAGAATCGAATTCCTTAGGTCCTAAGAAGAAGTTTGAGTACCCACACTCCTATAATTGGAGGATGATATAGCCATCCCCATACTCAATTTTTTAGTATTTTCGCTGTTTTATTCGATCAGAGGTACTTAATTTTCGAACTTTAGATCGTCTCTAACTCGGTGGGGCTATCGGCCGATCAGAAAAGCGGTAGCTCATTACCTGTTACAATAGAGGAAAATTTTTCTCTGCATACTTTTAGGGTGGGGGGAGGACCCCGGCGGGGGTGGTTCCAATACGGCATGTTGCATATCAAATTAAAGGTCTCGTTGAGTACTATCGGGTGGTGTACCTTTTTCCCGATTCAGAAAACTTTCTCGGGACATTTTTGCAGTTATTTGTTCCATGGCCACTAGTGCCTCGTTGTGAATATGTTTCTCACAGGAAGTTATTTTCCACGACTTACCAATCCCGTTCAATCACGAGAAGTAGAAAAAGCCATATTTTCACCTAAAAAGTGGCTCAAGCAACATCCGATCGCCAAAGCTTTCCCCCACATAATTGAAATAAACATTGTTAATAAAATATGTTCAGAGTATCATAATGCATCGTTTAAGACATCTCTCATGTCTGTAGGTGGCGGGCCTAAAGTTGTATGAAAAGTGAGCATTCCCCTTTGAAGCTATTTTTTTTGGTATTTTTCTGGATTTGTCCTCCAGGATTTTTCTTCCCGGATGTTGAATAACGTATTTCCGGATTTTGGCGTTCGACATTTGGATACGACTACAACCAACGAGATTTTTTTCCTCGCCAAAAATCGGAGGTACTTTACTCGTAATTGCACATACTTAGTTTGTTAGTATTTGTGATTAGGATATCGAGTATCTAGTCTTATCTATAGCTATGATCGACATTGATAGAAGTACTAAACGACAAAAGTCGACGATATACCGACAAAATTGGGAAGTAGCTTTCTTTCACCAGCAGGTGGAGAATGTAGCAGGCAAAAGGCTATTAAATAAATCAAGTGTTTCCTGAAAAATAAGGAGATGCACTAGAAAGGATGTTACTCTACTGTAATTGGTTTGAATACTACACAATGTCTATGTATATTTTTGAAGCTATAGATACCATTGGCAGACTTTGTTTACACAAGTTAGCTTTCAATAAGACTTCGCTTTTAGCAGTCTTTAGTGGATGCGGGTTCTGTTAAAATTCTCCTACACGAAATTCTTGTTTTCCTTGTGCATTTCTGTTGAGATCCTACTTCGAAATGTTATTGTTGTAAGTGGGTGTCCAATCCAATTCTACTTATTTTCTTTTATTTCATCGTAAATTTTGCCCTGGTTGGAGCGACTCTATAGTTCATTGCTTGACATTCACTAGCTTCTGGTGAATTTTTAGGTTACGAGGCATTTATATTTATATATTTACAAAAGATTGCAGATGGAGCATTATGATTTTATTAGCTTTCTATGTCTCACAATCACAGAGAAGCACTGTATTCATATTGTTCCACATCCATGATATGTTTGAAAAAGTACTTCATATACTACCATCATTCTCTGGTTGTTTATGTGAGTTTCGGAGCTTATCCAAATTTGCTTTGAATTTACTGGATTAAGTCTGAAATCAGTTCAGCTAATAACTTCACCTCCGAGATTTGGATCTAAATCGTTTATCCATCCTCACTGTATACAGCGTGAATAATTTGCGAGTATATTTGCAAGTACATCATGGATTGAAATAAGAAATAGTTGTGATGATATTAAACATCTTAGTCGATTTCAATAGTTTATGCCAAATTTGTCGGATACTTTTCCTTTGTAGAGATCTCTGTATTATTTGTGAGTTCCTGTTAAGACCTTTTATAAATTTAATGATGTTTTGGGTAGGTAAACCGCGCGTCGATGTAATGCAATCAGAACTTAAATTAGGTTAACAGAGTAGAAGGCATTTTCATAGTCTAGAAAGGCTAGGCATAGGGGAGACCGGAATTCCATATATTTTCCTCCACCTCCTTTCTCCTCTCTCTCCATCATGGAAGACATACAACACTGGATATTGAAAAAATTGAATTCACCTTGTTGTTCCTACATACAGAAGCGGATTTACCAATAGGCATAGCAGAGAAAATTCTCAATTAATGAAGTAAAGGAACTATTGATAGCTTAATTGCAGAACTACAGAGATGTGGTTCTGCTTACGAGAACTTGAGTAAAAAGTTTGACTTTGACATGAAGCTGCATATAGCTCAAAATCTAAGGATATCTGCCAGGGTGCACGGAATTTGTAGGGCTTGTATCCAGGAGATTTAGACGGGACTTTGGAAAACTAATGTCTGCACCTGCGAGCTCATTTATCGTCCGCTGAGCCTACAGGAGAAAGACAATTATCGGTCTTGAGTTATACGAATACATCCTGAAATAAGGGTTTTTGGATATTTATCCAAATGTGGGAATAGCGCTCCGGATATTGCTGTGTACACCAGGGTCAAACTGCTCGGCAGAATGGGCGTTTCAGCGTTAAAACGAGTGAAGAACTATTTAAGATGTACCAGGGAGGTGATTAGGCATATTTTCACTCTCTGTGCTGTACATAGAGTAAAAATAATGCAGTCTGTGGACTGTAGTCAGGTAATCCGTTCCTTTGCAGAGAAGAAAGTTCGTCGAATGGCAATCTAAGTGTATGTTTACACGCAATGAGTTTTCTTTGTATTTATGATATTAATAAGTTGCTTCTCTATTTCCTAAGGTTAATGTACCCTAATATATGAAAAATAACGGTAATAGTTTTGTTTTATTCAATTGTTTAAAAAAGGGGCCCTGTCGTTGTTAACGGCCCAGAGGACGTCTGATATCTACCTTCAATGAACTCAATGCGCTTCACTTCCATGTGAAGGCCGCTGTATTCGTTTTGTAGTTTACGGCATTTCTATGGATCACTAATGAAAAAAGGACGATGTTCTTCATGGAACTTCTATTTTAAATTATATGCAAGGATTGAGCTGGTATCGATTGCTTTCGGCCTTCGGAACTTTCGTACGTAATCTACGCCATTTTTAGCAGCTCATAAAATGTCACATTTTCTTATAAGTATTTCCCTTTTCGTTGATGTTGGCGTGTAGAACTTGTACTTGATTTGCTTTTTAACTAAACTTTTCCGTAGATACTACTTGTTTGGTGGTATCCTGTAAGACGTCAACGTTAATCCTAATTTAGCTAACTTAGTCGCTCCGTGCGTTTCACGCCATAGCAATCCTGAAATGTATTTCCAGAGCCTTAAATAGTACTACTACTTACGGCTCTGGTATTTCACTCCTTGCAATATGGTGACTCTTTAATCCATCCGGTTATATCTAGTTTGATTTCTTATATAGTATTAAGCCAAGCTCTGGGGATACCCTATAATGCAATGCATAGCATTGGAGGAACAAAATTAGGAAAGGAGTGAAGACATAAGGATAGTGCCGGAGTTGCTGATGTATGTCACTCTTGAACCTTCGCAGATTGTAAGCTGAAGTAAACATAAAAGATGGTAGACTCCTCCACATTCACCAGAAACTCAAGAGTGCTCTAATGTAATGGGTAAGTTGTCAAGTAATAATGGCATTTGAGCTTTGTAATTAAAATTTCAAAGAAATTGCAAAATATGAAAATGGAAAATTTCAAATTCGTTTATACGAAACAGAGAGTGTTATTCGCCGCTTTTATGAAACTGAGCTATTAATCTTTAGAGATGTAACAATTTTAGGAGTAAACGTTTTTCCAGTATTTGAGTTCATTCTTGAAAAAGAAAACCGGGAATATCTCATACACGGGAAAGTTGCAGGTTTATTACAATTTGTTGGAGGTAGAGCTTACTAGCCCTAGATGCTCTTGATGTCCAGAATAGGAACTGATAGATGATGTTGAAAGTTGTGCGGGGCAGCACATCAGCTTAGTTCGCTGATGAGAATAATTTGTTGACAAAATTTCCGAACTCAAGAGATGCGGTAAGACTTACTAGAAGTGTTTTTTAGCAACCGTATTCTCCCCTGGACTTCATTGATGGCTGGACTTCTTGAATAACGCTTGTTGGAGGTGGTATCTGGTTATGGAATCCCCAGCACAATTTCCTTGGGGAAAAACTCCAGGACTGTGGAAAAAATGATTTATTTAATGCCGTACTCAAATATTATGGATAATTGATATACCGAGAATTTAAATAAAACGTGATCCCATTTTTGATCTTATTTTAATTTTTTTTAAAGACTTTCTTCGTGTATAAAATTTCAACTCTCTACATCGACGCGTGTCCAAATATATAATGAAACCTTAAAGTTTTGTATGGCAACACCACCACGCCCGATTTGGTCCACTTTAAACTTGTATTTGCAACTTTCACGAAAACGCGGTGTACAAAATTTGAGCTCTCCACGTCGACGCGTTCCCGGACAGTTTCCAAGTATATTGTGAAAAACCAAAGTTTTCAGACCATTTTTGTAGTTTCATTTACGATTGCTATGAAAACATTCTCTCATGCAGTTCCTAAATATATAGTTAAAAACGAGATTTTTGTATGGCACCCCTACGAAAGAGTTTCCCGATTTGCACCATTTTTGAAATTAAATTTACACATTTTTTTTTCAAAACGCCGCGCCGTGTACAAAATTTGAGCTCTCTACGTAGACACGTTCTCAGGCAGTTACCAAATATATAGTGAAAAACTAAAGTTTTATATGGGAACACCAAAAAGCGGTCTCCCGATTTGGCGCTTTTTGGAACTTGTCTTTGCAATTTTCATGAAAACTCCGTATACAAAATATGAGCTCTCCACGTTGACGCTTTCTCAGGCAGCTTCCAAGTATATAGTGAAAAACCAAAGTTTTGTATGGCAAACCAAGACGGAGTTGCCGTTTCCAATTTTTCTTTCCCTAAAATCCTTATTCGGAGCATTTAAAAAAAAAAAATTGGTCTAGCTATTCTCAAGAGATGCTATTACCAACGAACAGCATTTCATTTTTATTTATATAGATATTATACTAAAATTTTTAATTTTTAACTTTTCTATCTTAAGACCTGCAGAAATCAAGAAATAATAAAATATAAATAGCTTAAATTATTCATTAAAAAATGCTCTATAAAAAATCCATAAATTTGAAATGATAGAAGTTATAGCACCTCAAAGATTTTTTCCCAATTTTGTTGTCTTTTAGTCTGGTATTGTGTTCATTTAGAGGATAAAATTTCTGTTGAACATAAGCGGTGAAATTTAGTTGCTAAATTTTTAAATAGCTAGGAAATTAGTATAGTGCTATCAGCTAAAAGTTTGTTTGGTTTTTACAAGTAGATGGCAGTAATTTGAAAATAATGAACAATTTTAGCTTTAAAAACGGTTTCTGTTCGATTGCTGCTAAATATTTATCCGCTAAATGTATACAATACCGGGCTTTTACTTGGTTTGCTCTTTTTTCCATAATTTGACTGGACTAAGTTTAAATAGCATTATATAATGATTGCATTAATTATATTAGATACAGTAATTTCGATATTTTTTAATACAGTTTTATGGTTCCATTTACACACTTTTCAGATCTCTTCATGAACAGTACTTTTTTGAATATACAGGGTGTTCCGTAAATGTCTTTAATCCTTTAAGGGGATGAAAGTAGAGGTCATTTGGGTCAAAAAAGTTTAGATACTTTTATATCGAACTCCGCTTGGTTTTCTTGTAAATTGATAATATCGATTTACGAGATTTTGCATACCTTTTCAGAGTAATTTCGATATAAGTTCTATTGTAATTAATGTATTGTGACGTTCAAACCTTTATTTAAAAGAACACATATTGGCCTTTCTAAGAATGCATAATTAGTTATAATTGTGCCTTCAATTATTTAAAAAAAACAGTTTTCTCTAGAATTTTTTATTTCACCAAAATTTTTGTCGCGTTTCAGTGTACATTTATTCGATATATCACCATTGCACGAACTTGGCAGAACTATGAAAAAATTTGCGCATTATGTCCACTTTCCAAAATGACCTCCCTAAGTGCTATCAACAATAACAATCAAAAGTTATAAGCAAACATTTGGAAGATGTGTCCATCGAGGTAATCTTCAGTTTTTTCGTAGGATTCTATCTCCTCCTACAGTTTTTAACCTACGACAACCATTTATATGTCATTGTACGGGAATCTGAACTAGCTATTAGATAGGGTACTTTTCGATTTCGAATTTCGAAAATGGAGGGGGTAATTTCGAAAAACACTTTTTTACCAAACTTATTATTTACGTAGATTTCGTTATTCCGCATCTTCATTTTTGCGGGAGGGGCAAGCTTGTATTCGTTTTCTTCAAGGCAGTGGTGAAATTGTGATATTTTGAAGGGGGCATATTTGAGAATTAAAATTATTGTGTAAAATACATAAAGTGGAAAAAACAATTTATGCAAACGACAAAATTTTTGAAAAAAGAAATTTCATTGCACAAAGAGGGCATTTCATATAAGCAGGAACCGTATAATCGTCAGTACGGCTTGGTTCCTGCCTGCCGTATATGCCAAAGCATTCTCGAGCTGCAGACTTAGCAGCAAACTGAGTCAATTTCAATTGACTTATTTCGCTATGAATTTTCATAGCAAAACTCTCTATAAAATACATAAGTCGTTTGCGCCCCTCCTTTTTTAGGAGAAGAAAATGCAGGGCAGCCCCTGAAATGATAACTTAACATGAAACCCTCTAACGTTTATTGCATGAAGAAACTTTCGCATTTTCCTCTATTTCTGTTATATTTATATATTTCCCATTAGTTTCATAATAATAATAAAATAAGATATTATATTTCTATAGATATGTTTAATAAATTGCCTAACAAGCGTCTTTCCACCGAAATTTCAGTGATTGTTTTTGCAATTTTTTCGCAGCACACAATTCATCCAGGAAATTTAATAGCTTCATAGTTTTAATTTTACAAAAAAACTGAAATTTATTAAAATATCTATGTACTGCAAACGTTCGAAATAACAGTATTCAAATGTATAATATTTTATTAAAGCTAAGAAATTATTATAAACTTTCGTGGAACTCTGAAATGTTCACTTTCAGAAACATTAATTAAGGTAAATTTACTTCCTCAAAATTCAAATAAGTTAAAGACGAATATCTTATAATACGCACCTACACAGCATTCACGGGTTAGGGCGCTTCCTGCTTATTCAAGGCTTTTGGATGAATATTCAGGAAGAAGCATTGTGATTTTGAGCATGGATGCGAGGAGGATTTCATATGGGATAAAATATAAATTTAAAGAGTGCTCTCGGATTGGCCTATTCAACGTTCTTCAATTATTCAACGTGTTCAAGTTGTTTTTAATCGTTTTTATTGTTCTTTAACCTTTTTTGATGCTCCTAGCTTCTTAATGTAAGTTTCTTCGCGGTCCCCAATAAAAATACCAATAGATTTTGTAACATTTTTATGTTTTTGTCCTTGCATAATTCGTCATCTTCAAGGAGAGTACAGATGTCCGCGATGTTTTACTAATGCTCAAACACTTCATTTTTTCCACCGCACATTTTTCTATATTTAGTCTGGGATCTGTACTCGGCAAACTTAAGTTTCGAGTGATCTTAACATCCCTCACAATCTCTCAAAAAATCGTTAACTGCGGATCCCTTTCAAGGACTCCATAAAAATGTTCCCCCATTGTACTCTGTGCATGTCCCTACCAATTAGTAAAATTAAATTTTCATTGATATGCACCTCGGGACTTCATTACTCGAACTCAAACTCACGTTTCACATCAACATTTATTATTACTCGGAACACATGCACCTCACCTAAGCATCGTTTGGCTAGAACGGGGCTATTATTTAAGTTTTTCGGTAAAATTATTTCTTACAAAGGGTCGGTTTTGGAAATAAAAGTTTCTGACTTTTTGATGATTTTTATTTTATGAAAAAAGAAAAGAAAAAAAACAATGTTATCCGCAAAACTTAAGTAGCAATCTCCGTAAATTCCAGGGCAATACAATTCTGCTAGACAAAATCCTAGAAAACAAAATTCTGAAATGAAAATTTCATTTCTAGCATTTCGAAAAACTTACAAAGCTTAAATAATAAAGAGGAATGCCCATTTATTTTAAGCCCGACACCTCTAGACAAGAGATATATCTTAAACGATACATTACAATACTCTGAACATATTTGATTAACAATGTTTATTTAAATTCAGCGAGGGAAGCCTTGGGGGAGGGGGATAAAGTTTGATCTGGTCAATTGTGGAAAATCTAGTACAGAATCGAATTCCTTAGGTCCTAAGAAGAAGTTTGAGTACCCACACTCCTATAATTGGAGGATGATATAGCCATCCCCATACTCAATTTTTTAGTATTTTCGCTGTTTTATTCGATCAGAGGTACTTAATTTTCGAACTTTAGATCGTCTCTAACTCGGTGGGGCTATCGGCCGATCAGAAAAGCGGTAGCTCATTACCTGTTACAATAGAGGAAAATTTTTCTCTGCATACTTTTAGGGTGGGGGGAGGACCCCGGCGGGGGTGGTTCCAATACGGCATGTTGCATATCAAATTAAAGGTCTCGTTGAGTACTATCGGGTGGTGTACCTTTTTCCCGATTCAGAAAACTTTCTCGGGACATTTTTGCAGTTATTTGTTCCATGGCCACTAGTGCCTCGTTGTGAATATGTTTCTCACAGGAAGTTATTTTCCACGACTTACCAATCCCGTTCAATCACGAGAAGTAGAAAAAGCCATATTTTCACCTAAAAAGTGGCTCAAGCAACATCCGATCGCCAAAGCTTTCCCCCACATAATTGAAATAAACATTGTTAATAAAATATGTTCAGAGTATCATAATGCATCGTTTAAGACATCTCTCATGTCTGTAGGTGGCGGGCCTAAAGTTGTATGAAAAGTGAGCATTCCCCTTTGAAGCTATTTTTTTCGGTATTTTTCTGGATTTGTCCTCCAGGATTTTTCTTCCCGGATGTTGAATAACGTATTTCCGGATTTTGGCGTTCGACATTTGGATACGACTACAACCAACGAGATTTTTTCCTCGCCAAAAATCGGAGGTACTTTACTCGTAATTGCACATACTTAGTTTGTTAGTATTTGTGATCAGGATATCGAGTATCTAGTCTTATCTATAGCTATGATCGACATTGATAGAAGTACTAAACGACGAAAGTCGACGAATACCGACAAAATTGGGAAGTAGCTTTCTTTCACCAGCAGGTGGAGAATGTAGCAGGCAAAAGGCTATTAAATAAATCAAGTGTTTCCTGAAAAATAAGGAGATGCACTAGAAAGGATGTTACTCTACTGTAATTGGTTTGAATACTACACAATGTCTATGTATATTTTTGAAGCTATAGATACCATTGGCAGACTTTGTTTACACAAGTTAGCTTTCAATAAGACTTCGCTTTTAGCAGTCTTTAGTGGATGCGGGTTCTGTTAAAATTCTCCTACACGAAATTCTTGTTTTCCTTGTGCATTTCTGTTGAGATCCTACTTCGAAATGTTATTGTTGTAAGTGGGTGTCCAATCCAATTCTACTTATTTTCTTTTATTTCATCGTAAATTTTGCCCTGGTTGGAGCGACTCTATAGTTCATTGCTTGACATTCACTAGCTTCTGGTGAATTTTTAGGTTACGAGGCATTTATATTTATATATTTACAAAAGATTGCAGATGGAGCATTATGATTTTATTAGCTTTCTATGTCTCACAATCACAGAGAAGCACTGTATTCATATTGTTCCACATCCATGATATGTTTGAAAAAGTACTTCATATACTACCATCATTCTCTGGTTGTTTATGTGAGTTTCGGAGCTTATCCAAATTTGCTTTGAATTTACTGGATTAAGTCTGAAATCAGTTCAGCTAATAACTTCACCTCCGAGATTTGGATCTAAATCGTTTATCCATCCTCACTGTATACAGCGTGAATAATTTGCGAGTATATTTGCAAGTACATCATGGATTGAAATAAGAAATAGTTGTGATGATATTAAACATCTTAGTCGATTTCAATAGTTTATGCCAAATTTGTCGGATACTTTTCCTTTGTAGAGATCTCTGTATTATTTGTGAGTTCCTGTTAAGACCTTTTATAAATTTAATGATGTTTTGGGTAGGTAAACCGCGCGTCGATGTAATGCAATCAGAACTTAAATTAGGTTAACAGAGTAGAAGGCATTTTCATAGTCTAGAAAGGCTAGGCATAGGGGAGACCGGAATTCCATATATTTTCCTCCACCTCCTTTCTCCTCTCTCTCCATCATGGAAGACATACAACACTGGATATTGAAAAAATTGAATTCACCTTGTTGTTCCTACATACAGAAGCGGATTTACCAATAGGCATAGCAGAGAAAATTCTCAATTAATGAAGTAAAGGAACTGTTGACAGCTTAATTGCAGAACTACAGAGATGTGGTTCTGCTTACGAGAACTTGAGTAAAAAGTTTGACTTTGACATGAAGCTGCATATAGCTCAAAATCTAAGGATATCTGCCAGGGTGCGCGGAATTTGTAGGGCTTGTATCCAGGAGATTTAGACGGGACTTTGGAAAACTAATGTCTGCACCTGCGAGCTCATTTATCGTCCGCTGAGCCTACAGGAGAAAGACAATTATCGGTCTTGAGTTATACGAATACATCCTGAAAAAAGGGTTTTTGGATATTTATCCAAATGTGGGAATAGCGCTCCGGATATTGCTGTGTACACCAGGGTCAAACTGCTCGGCAGAATGGGCGTTTCAGCGTTAAAACGAGTGAAGAACTATTTAAGATGTACCAGGGAGGTGATTAGGCATATTTTCACTCTCTGTGCTGTACATAGAGTAAAAATAATGCAGTCTGTGGACTGTAGTCAGGTAATCCGTTCCTTTGCAGAGAAGAAAGTTCGTCGAATGGCAATCTAAGTGTATGTTTACACGCAATGAGTTTTCTTTGCATATAATTTCGTAATTATGTATTTATGATATTAATAAGTTGCTTCTCTATTTCCTAAGGTTAATGTACCCTAATATATGAAAAATAACGGTAATAGTTTTGTTTTATTCAATTGTTTAAAAAAGGGGCCCTGTCTTTGTTAACGGCCCAGAGGACGTCTGATATCTACCTTCAATGAACTCAATGCGCTTCACTTCCCTGTGAAGGCCGCTGTATTCGTTTTGTAGTTTACGGCATTTCTATGGATCACTAATGAAAAAAGGACGATGTTCTTCATGGAACTTCTATTTTAAATTATATGCAAGGATTGAGCTGGTATCGATTGCTTTCGGCCTTCGGAACTTTCGTACGTAATCTACGCCATTTTTAGCAGCTCATAAAATGTCACATTTTCTTATAAGTATTTCACTTTTCGTTGATGTTGGCGTGTAGAACTTGTACTTGATTTGCTTTTTAACTAAACTTTTCCGTAGATACTACTTGTTTGGTGGTATCCTGTAAGACGTCAACGTTAATCCTAATTTAGCTAACTTAGGCGCTCCGTGCGTTTCACGCCATAGCAATCCTGAAATGTATTTCCAGAGCCTTAAATAGTACTACTACTTACGGCTCTGGTATTTCACTTCTTGCAATATGGTGACTCTTTAATCCATCCGGTTATATCTAGTTTGATTTCTTATATAGTATTAAGCCAAGCTCTGGGGATACCCTATAATGCAATGCATAGCATTGGAGGAACAAAATTAGGAAAGGAGTGAAGACATAAGGATAGTGCCGGAGTTGCTGATGTATGTCACTCTTGAACCTTCGCAGATTGTAAGCCGAAGTAAGCATAAAAGATGGTAGACTCCTCCACATTCACCAGAAACTCAAGAGTGCTCTAATGTAATGGGTAAGTTGTCAAGTAATAATGGCATTTGAGCTTTGTAATTAAAATTTCAAAGAAATTGCAAAATATGAAAATGGAAAATTTTAAATTCGTTTATACGAAACAGAGAGTGTTATTCGCCGCTTTTATGAAACTGAGCTATTAATCTTTAGAGATGTAACAATTTTAGGAGTAAACGTTTTTCCAGTATTTGAGTTCATTCTTGAAAAAGAAAACCGGGAATATCTCATACACGGGAAAGTTGCAGGTTTATTACAATTTGTTGGAGGTAGAGCTTACTAGCCCTAGATGCTCTTGATGTCCAGAATAGGAACTGATAGATGATGTTGAAAGTTGTGCGGGGCAGCACATCAGCTTAGTTCGCTGATGAGAATAATTTGTTGACAAAATTTCCGAACTCAAGAGATGCGGTAAGACTTACTAGAAGTGTTTTTTAGCAACCGTATTCTCCCCTGGACTTCATTGATGGCTGGACTTCTTGAATAACGCTTGTTGGAGGTGGTATCTGGTTATGGAATCCCCAGCACAATTTCCTTGGGGAAAAACTCCAGGACTGTGGAAAAAATGATTTATTTAATGCCGTACTCAAATATTATGGATAATTGATATGCCGAGAATTTAAATAAAACAAGATCTGATATCGAAATTGTTTTATTTAATTATTAGTATTTCACGATATACACAAATGGTAAGCTATCGAACTATATAAACTTAGTGTAATCTAACACAGGAGAACAACCAGTTTTTAAACCAAATATATAAGCCCCAACAAACCGCAGTCGATTAATTTCAAAATAGACAAACAATTTAAACATACACTTGACACATTAAAAACATATGGTTCGCAGCAGATGATCCCCTACTAATCGCTTGAATTAGTAGTATTACGCGTAGGTCTTACTATGTCAAACGTTGTGTTTTAATTTAATTTATTTATTTATAGGCTTACTTAATTGTTTATTTTAACATTAATTTTCGTGTTGTTCTAATTATGTTGATATAAAATGTTTCACGTTCTCTAAGCTTAAGTTTTAAAATAGTGACATAAGGAAATAAAATCCTAATTTTTGAAAATTTTTACAGGTAATAATTATGAGGGAGGTTTTAACAAGGTAGATTGTTATGGATATACTGTATTTTTAGGCACTGAAGATGGCCTAAATAAAAGACCGAAAAATTGACCAATAAATAAGAAGCTACAAAAGTATGGTGTAGTTTTTATTGTTAATTCTACGAATAAAAGTAACCACAAAGTAATATAGATAAGATTATTACAGCATAACAGAATATAGGTTTGATTTTCCAGATCCAGAGTTACATATGAGTACGGCAGATCAAAATAGCCAAAAAAGCAGGTTTGCGGTTATTGAATGATGGCGACAAATAAATTCTAAATAAGCTAAATTAAAATATTAGTAATTGCTCATTTGCTTATTTGTACCTTTTTGTCTTCAATTGTATCATATGTCAAGACGTCTCTGGTCTAAAGTAATATTCCCCTAACTAACTTGAAATTCCCCTCAAGAATTTACAATTTTCTCTCGCCTGCGCGGCTTGAACATTGTTACGCTCCCAAAGTCCCTCGGTGGTGGTTTGTTGTGTTTGCTGATTTTTTTTCCTGAACTTGTAACTCTGCCGACTTTGGTCTTTTCCAGTGACCCCAATTTGGTATCTCATGGAGAGAATGGCGGCACACACTTTGTGAGCGCCACAAATTAGAGAAAGTAGCCCCTAATTACATGAAGATGGTCAACTGAACTCGGCACGCCTGGACGCACTGTACTAGTGGATAAGCAGCAATTTAATTAACGCTTTCATTGTATATGTAGACCACTCAACTGCCAAAGCGTATAGGCCTATAAGCTTGACTTCTTTGTTACTTAAAACCTTAGAACGCATCTGTGAGTGGGAGCTGTGACGCTTCATTCCCAGAAGCAGACTATCACAGCACCAACATGCGTACTGAAAGGGAAGGTCCGTTGAGACGGCCCTCCATGAGTTGATTCACTCAATTGAAAAGGGCTTCCTCTTTAAACCATCTACGCTGGCTGTCTTCATCGACGTAGAAGGCGCCTTTAATAATGTTCTTCTGCATAGGTTCACGGAAATGCTAACAAAACATGCAGTGAACCGATCTCTAAAACATTGGATTACACACACCTTGTATAATAGGACTGTCTTGGCTGATCTAGGTGGGGCAAGCAGAGTTAAGAAGGTTCACAGAGGTACCTACACGTCAAGGCGGTATCCTATCACATTTGTTATGGGTGCTCATTATGGACGATCTCTTGCTAACACACATCCGGATGGGGTACAAAGCAGTATGTTACGCGGACAACTTCACAATCTTAGTCACTGGGAGCTATGAACCTGTACTCTGTGGATTGGTGTAAGGTGCGATCCAACTAGTCATGCGCTGGGGCACGGACTGCGGGCTGAGCATCAATTCTCTGAAAACTGACTTATGCTTCTTCACCATGAAAAGGAAAATCCCCAGATTAAACCTGCCCCTGATTGGCTCCACACGCTTGGAGTTAAAGGACAGGGTGAAATACCTGGATACTATTCTAGATAAAAAGTTAAACTGGAAACAGCACCTCGAAGACAGAGCGTACAAAGCTTTTAGAGGTTTTGCAATGTGCCGTAGGGCGGTAGGGAAGAAGTGGGGACTCAAACCGCAGATGATCCTATGGATATACACTAGCGTCATTCGATCCATGTTAACCTACGATTCAGCAGTGTGGTGGAAAGCAATGGACTTCGCCAATCATCGCAAAATACAGGAGAAGATTCAAAGGCTGTGCCTTCTCAGCGCAAGCGGCGCTTATGAGTCAACTAGCACTCGGGCTCTGGAGCTTATCCTCAATATACACCCGGTGCAAATACGTAACAAACAGAGGGCGTCAACTACAGCGCTAAGGCTGCATCTTAAGGTTGGCTGGCTTCATGTGGCAACAAGAGTTCGACATGAATCCATTTATGAGTTCGTGTAATCTATCGCACCTGGCATCAACAGAGATAGCAACTACTTCCTCGAGACCATGCTGGAAAGAATATAGATAGATATAGAATTCCATCCAGGGCAGTATGAGAATCACATTCCGTGCTTCAACCATTGACAAATAATATATACTGATGGTTCTAAGTCCGATGAAGGCAGCGGACCGGGAGTTTTACGTCAGGAGCCTAAAACTGAATTCTCCATGCACCTTGAAAACCATGTCACGGTTTTCCAGGCAGAAGTCAAGGCCATTCTTGAAGCGGGAAGGCACCTCCTTAACAGAGACACTGAGAATAAGGAGATAGACATCTGCTCAGATAGCCAAGCAGCTGTCAAAGCTTTGTCTAAACCCTTTATAACCTCCAAATTATTAATGGACTACAAAACCACCCTGAATTTCCTTTCTCGGAATAACAGGGTGATAGTGGGAATGAAAGGACGGACGAAGCGGGAGCGACAGTAGATCAATTGGTGATCTCGGACTAGTGCTAAAATTGTTGAAGTTAAAATTATAAAAAAAACGGAGAAGTAGTGAAATTTTGAAGAATTAAAAATAAAAGGAAAAAAAGAGAAATCAAAAGGAATAAATAAAGCAACAAAAGCAGAGGAATCAAAAGAAAAAAATTGGTAGTAACACGGATATGTTTTTTTTTGTGGAAAAAACACCTGGAGTGGGAGGAACTGGCCAGGGATAACCAAAGTTAAGTGATCCATTTGTATTGAGTTCTTATTATTTTTCTGTTTTTTTTTGTCCAGTTTGTTCCAGTTATCATCTTCGGAATATAAACCGGTTTATGTTTATTTTTACCTAAAAATTTAGGTCTGTTCATTCTGTAAAGCGTTCGGAGTAAGTTATAGTGAAGCTTCCTATATATATAATATGTAATCCTTTACTCCTCTAATTTATAAAATTATATTTCAAAATAATCTAATTTCTTCTATTACCATGGCGATATTCTCAGGAAATGTTTGCGATTTCACTTTCCTTTCTTCCAGGCAATGCTCATGTGATATCTCTTCGGGGAGATCTTTATCTCATATTCTATAGGTATTGCTTTCGTGTTCCCTACATGATTCGAAAGTAATTCATCAAGAAGTATTGCATTCGGGGCACATTCCTTTCCGAAGTACGTGACGTCCGCAATAAGAAGATGATAATCTTCCGGGATAAAATTTATCTTCGCCGTCATATGATTCGCGAATCATACGCGTATCATCTTGCTTGCTGTGTAATAGCATATGAATTAAATTAACTCCAATACATGCTACCGGTATAGCTGTGTTCGTAGGTCCCATGTACCATTTTTTCAATTGCATCCCAAAGGTTTGGAGCAATTTCCTATTGAGTGTAGCTATACTATAAATGGGGAACGAGCAATAGAGATGTGTGATGTCATAGGTTAATTCCTGACGAGTTCGAATGCTATTTAGATGTTATTCGGGTGTTGATGGAAGCAAAAATAAATCCACCTCTTCCAGGCAGTGGTGTCGGTCGTGAATCGTGATATCATAGACAGAGTCCAGACGTGTTCGAATGCTATACTTTTCGTTGCATGTTGTTCGATTGGTTTGTTTTTTATTGTTTTGTTGATATGGAGGCGATTTTATAATTGCTTCTCTTTGATAGTTTACAGCTAAGGACAAATAAAAAGGCTTTAGGGAAAATATTTGGAAGAAATTTTTTGTCGTAATTTTTTATTTCCTTTCATTTTTATTTATTTTAATTAAATTAAATCGGAAAACCTAAGGTCAGCGATGCTTCCCTTGCAGAATATACTTTATGAAAGAATGAGAGCGGCTTGTAGGGCGAATACTGCTGCGTGCAAGAAGTACTCTACAAGGAATCAGATTAGATAATTCATCAGAATAAGGACCATGCATGTCGCTATAAAGGAACGAAAGCCATGCAAAACTGGGGCGGTGTTCGAGGGAGTCGATATGATAAATTATTACCACATCATTCTCATTCTCATTCATTTTGGGCAGTAACGAATGAAGCTAAGGCTGTGCGACCAGCTCCAGAACATTCTTTCGTTAAAGAATAGTTCCATCAATATCTAGTTGACGAGAGCTGTAGAATTTGATGAATTCGTCCCTCCTTTCTTTATTTGCATCATATGTAGGAGCATAACACTGAATGGTGGCCATCTTTCGTATTCTAATTCTTTCATCGGGCATCTCTTGCAAACTGATGATCAACCCTTAACACTAACTAAACAGGACTGTATTGTTGAGTATTATTCCCATACCTTCCCTACTGAGTTGTGTTGATGGTTTACAAGAATATATGTACATACATAAGTGCGTTGCTCCACTAGCGCAAATATGCTCTCTTGCATCATATGAACTGGTTTCGTTGACTGCCATAACCGTGATGTCATGTCGGTTGAAATCATTAATGAAGTCTCCTAATTGTCCGTTAGTGAACCTCTCGCGGTATATTGTCCAAATCTTGTACTTATTCGAGAATTAAGGGTCGTTATCTTTAAGTAATTCCTAATCCGGGGCTGTGTTTGTCAGATTTTACTTTTTTATGATTTCGCTAGCCCTCAGCTCAAAGCTCCCAGTAGGCGGAGCAGACCGTTCGACCATCTCTAAGAGTTTATAGGAGGGCCCGAAATGGAAAAGCATGTCAGCAATGAATTTGGTATAGGAATACGTCCGTATATAGTCGTATCCGAACGATGTTTTTCCCAATCCTGATTACTTAGAAAGCATCCGTTTATTTAACTTTTAAATGTCTTTAATTGAGACATAGTAACTTAATGACGATTGGAGGGCTAAAACAATAGAAGTTCAAGGAGCCGCAGCAATTTACAGTGCATTTCACCCATTGTTTATTTGGTTAATTAAAAGCGCAATTTATAAGAAAAGTTCAAACTCTCCAAATCATTTCAGCTTTTTGTGAAGAAAAAAACAAACTCTGAATTTACGGAAAAACTTTGAAGCAATTTTGGCCAGAACTGTAAGAACGGCGAATACTCTTTTTGTTCTCCTCGACTTTTACATTGCCTCAAAAATAGTGCAATTGAAGTGGAAACGACTTTGTGAAATTTATTTTAAAATATCTTAGGTAACCTATTCAAGTTTGAAATTAAAATTTTTATTAATAATTCATCGACAAGCTAAAGTGAGTAACCGGTTCTAGTTTCAAACAAAAGGAACTCACCTGTTCACATTGTGCTCTAGTATCGTCAATTTAATTGTAAGAGCTTCAGCAACGATATTTCGAGTTGATTGAACTACAGCAGCAACTACAGCCGTCTATAAGCTTTGCTACCATACTTTCCCTAGGGCAGAATAAGGATATTATCGGTTTCATAATTTTATTTGTTTGCCTGCAAACTTGTGAAAGGTATATGAGAGCAATTCACAAGTGCTCTTCATAGTCCTGTTCGAGTAAAGAGATGATACATTTTATATTGCAAGGTAAGAGGCTCTGCTACACATTCTGTTGGTCTTAAAAGATTAATGAAATCTATTTATCTTGTAAGCTGAGGAAGCAACTGTTTCTGTTGTAAGTTTGAGAAGGCGAATTTTTTCATCTAAAATAAAGACCAGATCTAAAAAAAAAAACTTAAAACAAAAAACAAATTTTTAACAGGTACATAGGTATGCACTCATAATTTTGTTGGTGAAAGTTTTTATTATAATCACTAAGTGTTAAAGTGGCATACATTTGGATAGTTTTATACCAAAAGTTTGTCTGCCAACCTTTCAATGTTCGTGGAAAATACTGTGAATTGCCAAAGTTTCGTTGGAAAAAACTGCGGCTTCAGACTGATGGAGTGCTTTATCTAGATATTATAAGCATTCATAAATTGAGTAAAAAAGCCTGGGTACTCTTGGCCTTTGATATATTATGGGATGTCGTAATAAAATCGATTGTTCTAGACAAAATTTCATAACACTTACCGTAGACACTTTTTTTTTCAAACATTCATGCATAAACCTGTAACGTTGCCAAATGGCACCAGATATTTAAATCGATTTTTGTTTTATTTCAAAAGAGTACTGAATGTTGGTTATAAACTTTGTTATAGTTTTGTTTATGATATTTAATGCAGGACCGGTCACTGTAGGAGATCTGTGTCAGTAGATATCATGTGGTACTACAAATTCGTCCAAGACAGATGTTTGATACCGATGTCATCCAACTAAGTTGCCTGACTTACAATTTCGAAAGATAATCTTTAAAGAAACCTGGATACTTTAAGTATGTAGCTTTCCATAAAAAAAATGTGTCAAATGGGATCTCATCGAGTTACAGGGCGATTAAGAGATACGGAGCTTACACAATGCTTTCCAGCTTGTTCAATTTTGGGTGGCGTCCTTAATATACTTCAGAATAGTCCAATTGTTGCCGCTTCTTGCAATATCGTTCTTCTTCAGTTGTTCCTAGATCTTTCAGCATCCAGTTCAGCGGTATTGTCATCATCACATCGAAGTGTTTTGCTCATAGAATTCCACTTCCACCTTTAATTTTTTTTCTATCCTCCCATAATTTTTCGATGAATGCTCGACCTTTCAAGAGTATTTTTAGGATACACAGGCATAGACACCTATTTACAAATTTCTATAAATTACATGTGATAGATTGTGTGCCCTTTCATGTAAAAACAGTAGTGGTCTACAGCGTCTAATGATTGGTGGAAGAAAAAAGAGAAAAAGAAAAAAAGAAAAAGTATAATTTGCTATGACAGCAGTGATCCTTTCAAGCATGCTTCTGATGCGGCTTTCGATGTATTTTTGGATTTCTTCTGAACCGTTCATAAAATATTCTCTCTCGAGGAAGGTAGTGTTTCTTATAAATTAGGGATTTTAAAATATATCAGACGTTTTCTATTTGGACTTAACATAAGTCGGAAGAATCGCCTGGCCAAGGAAGGATATGAATATTATTATTTGATAGGAGTATTTTCATTAATTTGGCTGTGTGCTGAAAAGTCCACTCTTTCTCGCTGTATTTTTTCGTAGCAGCAAGCCATCCTTAAGGACCTTGTTGTATTGGTGCTGGTACCCCCTACTTTGTACAGCGGCCCAGCACTTGTACCGTACGGGGGTATATAACTCCATATTATCACCTAAAGTGGGTGCTTCATCATTTCTTGGATATCGGAAGGATGAAAATTTTGTTCGTGTCTTTTACGGACAAAGTTCGCTGTTGTAGTCAGAGTGTAGAGCATTGCTTCATCACTGAAAACATTCCGCAAAAAAGTACAAATTTTAATATTAGATGGATACGCTACAAAAAAAAAACAAAAGTCATTTTTCAAAGGACCCACTCTTCTTCAGTCATCCACTGTCAAATATCGATAAGCCTTAACGAAAGATTGGTTCACTTCTTTCATTTGGGGCATCAGTCTCGGATATTTTGTTGGCCGTAGACATTTTAAATTGGCCTTTGAAAAGCGACGCCTCAGCTTTCGGAACGATATTTTAATTTCTCTAGCTCGAAGAATTTTGCTGATTTCTCTAAATAATTAGAGACTGGTTCGCGACGGCGATATTAATAATTAGACGATTAGTTCGTGTAATCCCTTCCACCTAGAAGTCTCCCAACGACGTAAGGGACGCACTCGCTCTGTATCATCTTGATCTTCCGTTGCCCATTTCACGATGCCGAACAGTGTGATATTTATTATTAATTATTATTGCAGTTAACAGTTATTGATTTTGTTGGTTATTATGGAGTTACTACTAATGAAATTCCTAATTATTCATATAATTCTTATTTATTTGAAGAAAAACACAATAATTATTATAATAACCAATAAATTTATTAGACTCGGCTGAATGATAAAATATATACCTACTTATACATATATAAACAAGCTTTTGGAATCGCGTTTAGTTTTGGGAGGAGCACGTCAACTGGCAACAAAAGGATCTGAGCTGATTAATAGTCTGTGCAGCGAATCAGTATTGGTGTCAAGTCTTGAAGTCTTTCTTGTGAATAAATCCCTATATTGCCAACTATGTTTATTCCTTGCCTCTTGCGCTTTTTCAGAAAAATTTCCAACAATCGGAAAAAAGCAAGATATGAGAGTATCCTTTCCATGGCAAAGAATCTTGTGCACACTTACAGGCATCGAGTACCAATGATACTCTTTCAAGTATAGTTCCAATGTCTACTTAGTATAAACCAATTTGGAACCTACAATTTAAGCATTCCAATAGAAGACAGAATCGCTTAATTAACTCAAAATTAACACCAGTTATTTCGGCAGACTTCTCCGCATTTCTAAAAAAAATGCGAGAGCAGTATTTCCGTCAGTGGTGGTGTCTGTTTCCAGCCGAATTCACTCTTGAACATATCTTGCACATATTTCTTCTTTTGGGCCACTTCGTTTTTGTTTGCCGTACCTCGAACTTGCCAAGTCTTAATACTTAATTGGTATGAAATATGGAGTACACATTCTAAAAACCCTATCCATGAATGGAGAGGTAACAATCCAAATGAAAGATAATTTTTGTCTACGACCTTTTGTGAAATAATATTCATGTCGTTCATTTCTCGGGGTTTTCCTCCATACAAGTAACATGTTTGTGTCGAAGAGCATGATGACACAACATTGCAGACATTCCCATCATACATACAAAAAATCAATATAGGCTTCAAAAGAACTTCTATACCATTTACAAGAATTTTTGTAGGCAGGAGTGTTGTAACCTGGTCGTCAACTTTTCTTACTTCAGTTATTATAAGCTCTACTGATTCTTTGGCAAAAAGGAACTTAATTGGGCGGCAATGCCTTGTCGAAGTAGGTGCTGGGTTTATCCAGTTAATTGTTTTATACTCGTTGGTCCCGGAGTAAATTTGTATTGGTACCATGGAAAAACTGATTAATCTTCCCTCAGAATTTTGTTCTACAGAAAACTCTTGTCTATACCTATTTTCCTCTGCACCATCACAACCCAACTTGATAATTATATTTAAACTTTTGTTTGTTGTGAAATTCATAGACAGTATAATACCTCATCTTGCACTTCACATATCCGCTTCACAGTATGGTCAATAAGTGACTGAAGTTGTATTTCACATGAAATTTTCGTGATAGTAATTTCAGTGGGATAGCATAGCCTTTCAGCTTCCTTTATCTTATAATAAGGTTGATACAACTTATTATTAATGGAATTCACTTGTTGGCGTATAATATTATATTGAATAGTTGAAAGATTTGCATCAACTATTAGTGCTTGATCGCCAGATAGGGAGTTGGGGTTCTGTTCAAAAGACTCACGATCCTTCTTAATCATATTTCCTCTCTTTTCCCTGCCTACCGGAATTTAATTTCGGTGGCCAGAGACAATTCTTCTTGGCTTGATGAATCTACTACGTTTTTTAGTCATAGAACCACATACTACGAATGCTTTTTGAGGTCTACCACGCCTGTTATTTAAATTATCTTGTGAAATACTTGGCATAGCTTCAACTACAGCATCAGGAAGATTAAGATTCCCTTGAAGCCACGATAAATTGAACTTAGGAAACGTCCTTGATGTCTCCTCGATTTATTCCATCTTTCCTCAATGTTTTAGCAAAAACTCATAGGAGTTACTTTCAAATCACTTAAAAAGTTATCTGGCAATGACGAAGTACCCAAATATATATGAAATTATAGCATCAATTTTTCTATGTTTCGAATTTTCGATTCATATGTTAAGAACAGACCGTCGAGGAAATTATATAGTCATTCGAAAATTGAGAAAAAAATTGTTGAAATCGCATATTTTTTTCGCAAAAAGTTTTACAGTTTTTTTTAGTCCATGAATCAAGCTTCGACAACTATATAATAAGTGATACGAACGTAGTATAATACAGTATAATGTATTGAAAACTTACTTATAAATCGCGCATAGCAGTTCCATTATATGTAAGTCATCAATTAATTCAAAAAATATTTTTTGGTCTAATGAAATAATATTTCAAAAAGTAGAAGAATGAATAAAAGAAAACAATAAGACTTAATGACAGAAATCGAATGAACAAAAACGAGTTTGTTGGTACACTTTATACCAGTTTCGTTTCATTTTTGTATACTGTGATTATGCAAAGAGAGTGCCTTCCACGTTTGATTAATTCCAGGATAAATCTGAGCTTGTAGTTTTGAACGAGCTCTTCTGCGCCGATACCGTCACTAAAGTCATATAGCCATTTTTTAACGAGAGCATTTTAATTTTAAATCAAATTTCTCAATTTTGTCCAAAAATTCACATTTTTTATCCTGAAAATTTCCAGATATCGATTTTGAGTCAAATCGGACCAGAAATGACAATCATCGGCTGCCTTTTAAGTCGCAATCTTGAATTTTTATTATATAAAATTGTGTTGTCATGGGAAACATGTATATGTGCAGACCAATGACATGTCCCAGCAGGAAATATGTCAAGCGCTTGTCAGATGAAGCGCTTCCACAACATAGCCACAAAATTTCTTTTCCGCAGCGCTCTTTTACCATAGCCAAAGGAAGCTTTGCGGAAGCAGATCTCTTCTCTCAGCTTAGGCTGACTCATAAGTTATCTGTGGTTTTGTTGTGAAAAGATGACTCATATGCATCCGAAAACGCAGCAGAATTGTCATTCTTTAGTAGTTAGTTGAAGTGTGCGGTTAATTGAAAATTAATATGATTTAAAATTAAATGGAGCGCATTCAGAAAAAAACTGAAATTTTTAATAAAGCCTTTATCTTGATTCCCCTCTGTATTCCCTATTAGCCCACCAAGAGTATTACCCTACAAGCGTTCCTAGAGTGCTTCCCAAGCATCTACACTTGAGCGCTTCCTTCTGCGGACATGCTCACGTTAAAACGATATGAACAAGGATATGGTGGGGAAGCGCTGCGAACTTCCAAAGAAGCGCCCTTGCATTGCTTTTTAAGCGCTTTCATTTCCCGCTGGGGTATAACATAGACTGCTTGATCTTCTATTTCATATGGGTCCACTTTTGTTGTCAGGAGTGTGAAAACTATCTTAATTTCAAGTTTCATTTTCGCTTTAAAATTCATATGTGTGACAAGCTCAACAAATTCCAAATGTATTCAAAATTATTATTTTTACTGGAAGCTTAAAATTAAGCAATTTTTTCTGGCTATCCCTAAAAGTAGTTATGGGAGACAGAGAAAAGATTACAAATATTGTATTGCCATCTATTTCTATTCTATATAGTCATTTGGGAAATATATACACTGAACTGAAACTGGACTATGGTGGATTTCGTACAGAACTTAATATTTGAATTTCAGCGAAATACAGAACTTAAACCAAAAGGACACAACTATAGAAAAGTGATCCCATGATAATGTAAGCGATTTCAGTAGTGTTATACATGTCAGTGGTGCAGGCATGTTAATGGGATATGCAAGAAAAAAAAAAGATTCTTCGTATAAAGTGTCCTTAAGAATAAATATATAAAAAAAAAAATAAATGAGTATAAAAAAGGTCCATTTTTAGTGAATATTCAAAAAATTGTCCAACAATTAAAAAGAAATGTGTTCCTAATAAAGTTTGACTGTCCTTAGAGTAAAACAAAAAAATTTCCCGTGTTTTTATTTCTTATTTGAACTTTTTCATTCATTTTTTTGATCAGTCAAGTTGAAAAAAAATCTCATATTACCAAAAATTAATGTAATTTCTGAAAGAAAGATGTCAGATGCCGTCCGTTGTCACTAACAAAAATTTCCTTTGAATAATTTATTAGAAGAATTGACCAGCTTGGATTTTCCAGACTAAATTGTTTTTCTTTTACTTAGAAACAGAATCTTTATCAAATATCCTTAGGTAAAGGATAAATCAAAACCTAAATAAGATTTTTTTTTTGTCAAATACAAAAGCTTGAAACAGTTATATTTAATAGTGAAAATGTTGTCGCTTCTTTCCTGTAAATAGTGAACCTTTTCCAAAGATAGTAAAACAACTTTTCATATCTTTTAAGACTGTTTGACTAAGCCAAAACCAACTGAATAAGTCCTTAAGGAGTTTGAAGTTTGAACTAGTATAAATAAAGTTAGAAGGAAAATTTTGTATGTTTAGCTATAAACTACATACATACATATGTATATACATATGTATATAGTCCACTTTGTCTATGGAATAAGAATGTATTTCATACACATGCATATACATACATATATGCTCAAATTCTTTGAAAAACATGAAGCTCTCAGAACTTAAAAAACTTTCTGAATGTGTTTATATATGTACACAAGAGGTTGAAGGAGAAAAGTCGCGAAAATCAACGAAAAGTTTATTTTATTTTGAATGCATTGAATATCCTGTCGGAACGAAGTGACACAAAGTTTAATTACACAGACAAGTTCGATTTGCACAGATAAAGTTTTTTCCTAAATGCATTTGAGAGCATTTAAAGAATTTATTGCAATTTGTTTTTTATTTATTTTTTTTGCCTTCATATGGATTTAAATGCCAATTTTAGACCCGACATGAACAGACATGCGAGATGTCTTAAGCGATACATTATGATACTTTGAGAAAATTTTAATAACGATCTTTATTTCAATTAAGCGGGGGAAGGCGATTGATCTAGTACATATTTGAAAATCTAGTACAGAATCAAATTCCTTAGGACCTGAGAAGAAGTTTGAGTACCCACACTCCTATAATTGGGGGCTTAAATAGCCATCTCCGTACTCACTTTTTTAGTATTTCCCTCTTTTGTATTCGAACTGAGTACTAGATTTTTCACACCTTAGATCGGCTCTAACTCGGTAGGGTTATGCCCGATCGGAAAATGAGTTTCACTTTCACCGTTTGACTCAGCTCATTACTAGCTACAATTCGTACAGGAATTATTTTTCTGCATACTTTTAGTGTGGGGGCAGGAACCTCGACGGGTGGAGGTTCCAATACGTCATGTTACATATCAAATTAAAGGTCTCCCCATGTTCTATCGAGTGGTGTATTTTTCCCTGATTTAGAAAACTTTGTCAGGTTTTTGTTGCCCCCGAAAACGCATTTTCATGCATTTAGGTCACATACACCCTAGATACTACATTTCGCATATATTTCGGCAGTTCTTTCTTCCATGACCCATTAGTGCTCTGTTGTGAGCATTTTCTCATTTTCCAAGACGTATATCAATTCCGCACAATCTTTAGAATTAGAAAAGCCTACTTTATCACCTAAGAAAGTCGTTCAAGCTACATTCGAACGCCAAAGCTTTCCCCCGCATAATTGAAATAAATATTGCTAATAAAATATATTCAGCGTATCATAATGCATCGTTTAAGACAGTTCTAATGTCATTTCATGTAGGGCCTAAAGTGGTATGAAAACTGGGCATTTCCAGTTGGACTACCTGAGATATTTTAATATTTATTATATTGTTCACCGATTAAATGTAAACACAATTTCTATGTTCAGGAATAGTCCATTAAAATGATTTTAATTTCGACCTCGAGTATAGCCCGTCGAGATTTGCACGTTTCGATATATCATATGCGTATTTTGATCATAAAAATGTGACTTTTATCATCATTCATCATCAGTCCTATTTAATTCTTGGTTGGAAACGCTTGCTTTCCATCGGATCTTGTGTAATGTGATAACATTTTTAATTTGCTTCGGAATCTACCGATCGGTGTAGCTGCAAGAATGTTTCTCCTTCATGTGGCTCTTGATTTTTTTCTGTTTAGTGGGTTTCATGCGAATTCTATTTGAAGGACTTCTTTGTGATGTTTTGACTGTCATTTCTTAGCGTCTGGTCTTCGCGCAATTGCATTACCGTCTTTTTATTTCCCCGTCTTTTATAGTCTGCAAAGTACTTCGTTAGACACTTGATCTCTCCTAACGCCACCTATCATTTAAATTTTAAAATCGTGTTATGCATGGAGTAATCATTTGCAACAGATATAATTTCTCAGTCATTTGCAAAAATATATATGGTTGCATTTACCTGTTTAAGATTTTGTTGTATTGTGTAGTCAACACCTTCCAGAGTAGCTCCAGTTGGAGCGAAGCTGATTCCGGAGAGGAGTAATATCCGATGCAAGTCATTGGATCTGTAGATGGAGCTGAGCTATAAGTCGAATCAGATATATCAGTTGGGGACCATTTAAGGCCAATGTGTCTGAGCGCAGCGATTATAACTGTTCCGAAGCAGCTCCAGCTGGATCAAAGCAGATGCCAGAGCGGAGTAATATCCAAAGCAATTGATTGGAGCGGTGGTGGTGAAAGAAAAGATTCAATTTTACCTAATAATATTAAAGTTGACTAAGCTTCCTGTCTGCCTTCTTTCAGTCAACATAGACATTGGCCGAGTGTAATAAGCTACTCTTTTTGGCGCCAACACTCAGAAGAGAAAAAAATACACACAAGGATAAGCTGAACAGTGAGTGATGTAGTATTAGTTGATTATGTTTAATACCCATTTTTCAAAATCCCTTTATTCGAGCTGGTGGGCCTGGGGACCATCACAAATCTAAAAATTGAGCTATCAATTAGTATTTTATTTACTTAAGACATGTGACTATCACACAAATCTATTTAACGTGAAAAGGTAGAAAAAATAATTTTAATAAAAATTTTTGAACGTAAAATATTGTTACGTGCAGTATAAAAGGACAAGCTACATTCAATTAAGTATGGATACAAACAACTTTCGGGGAATCGTATTACGTGGACTGGGTTGTTGGTCTGCTCTAGAGTACGCCAGGGAAAATGGGTAGTCCAACGATGAGGAAAAGAATCAGCCCCTACTCGAGCACCAAACTATAATGTAAGGGTGAATGGATTATCCAATATAAATGATAAGACGTATTTTTATGTTAAGTCCAATGGTTCTATATTGGTGTCACTAAAGCCCTAATAGAGTCTTAGCTGTTTAATTAATACTTAACTAAAAAGAATTCATTGTATTTTTAATCTGTGCCTATGGCTAGTTATTAATTTCAAAATTCAAATACGGGTAGTTATCGAGTTCATTACATAATGTATCTACGACTAACTGTCAAATTCAAATAAATCATTGATTCACTTACATACTTATGGTTAATTTATCATTTCAAATAGATCACTGTTTCCCTTATGCCTACGCCTATTAGCAAAGTCACCTATTGGAATACTAGTTCACTTATGGACTTATGGCTAATTGTCCATTTCAAATAGATCACAGATTCACTTATACCTAAGGCTGGTTGTCGATCTCAATTATGGGAACATTATACTGCGGACATTCTCGTACGAGTATTTACTATCTGAAGCGAACTTATACATCTGTATCACGGGTTTGCACACGGATAGTCTCGTATCCACTGGAACAACACACATCTCGGTAACTAGAATACGGATGGTCTCGTATTCAGAGTTAGATATGGATATACACACGCCTCGGTGGTTAGAATACGGATGGCCTCGTATTCACTGGTAGAGATGTGGATGTTCACACACCTCAATATATAGAACACGGATATTCTCGTGTTTACTGGAATCAGTCCGGTTAGATGGATGATCTCACCTAACGAGACTGGCGAATAGTTGGGAGGATGTCCACTCTTAACAAGCTTTTGATCTGTTACCAATCGCACTGCGAGATCTTGTCGGGTTGGCTGCTCAAGGTCAACTACCAACTATGGCCTGGCGGCCTGCCTTTTATAGCCGTCGGCAGGCGAAGAAACAGTACTCATTGCCACCAGCAGGCGACGGTTATCGGTTAAGCTGGCTGGTTTAAGCCAGCTATGATTTGGTACTGACTTTGTACATCATATATTACTAGGTGTCGTTCAGACGTATGCTGTATGGATGGAGAGGTTTGTAATGAAGGCCACTTTCAGTGTAGGCAGAATTGGACTTCGTTACAAAGAATGGACATAAACAATTTCAGGTTCGGAGAATCAATCGATGTTTCTAGAATGGAATCTTCAGGAATGTTTTTAGATCGGCACTTGTCATCGCCAGGAAGAAGTCATGTCTCAGACAGTGAACTGAACGTAGTAAATTATTTGGATTGCAATAATTTGAATTACAATACTAAAGGTAATTAAAGTTGACTTGTTTGTGAGTTTGTAAAAATGGTATAGTTAAATAAAAAAAAGGAACTTGTGAGTTATATCTGAAATATTGAATTTTAAATAACTAAGGCCACCGCCGTGGGTCGTAGGCTCCTGCGATAGCCAACATGTTTGCGATTCACTAAAAAAACCTCTACGTCTGTTTCAAAACCTTCAATTAGGATACAAAAAACCCTATATCCGGAGATAATGATGAGTATCGTTTCAATCAATGTCGTCTCCTGACACTATTCAAGGACTGGTGTTCTTTTATGTAAATGTGCCTTAAATTACCCTTAAATAAATGCCATTTTTTTTCAAGTCTACCTTATACCATATCTTTGCAATCCAAGCCCAAATATTACTCCTTCTTCTCTTAATATTCGGTATGTTTACCCTAATTCAGATTGCAGTTATACATATAGCACAGTTTTTGTTGATTATACACTTCCTTTACTCCAAGACCACATAAACTTTTCTCGACTGATGGAGCAGAAGATTAAAGTGAACCCATACCATCTGTTAAATTTTAAATCATCCATTCTAATCGGAAACTAAATCAGAACGAGCAATTTATAGCCAGACACAAATGTGTATACATGAAATGTCAACTGATTTCTTCTATATGGAGCTGGAATATATATCTATCACATCCTGGAAATGTACACTCGCTGTTCTCAGTGCTGAAACTTCCCAAGAGACATAACTTTAAATGATATATTTCACCTGTCTTAAAGTAATATACTCTGTCTGAATTCTATCTAATTTTGTTGAAGAACTTTCTTAATCTTGCCTATTTGGCCATAAATTGAACTTTTGGACTAAATCAAGGTAAGATGGTATAAAATAAATCATGAATTCAGCACAAATATGCTACGACTATAGAAGGTAAGGTACGTCATGTTATGCATTTAAATTCCAGGCTTTTCGGTTTAATTGTAAATGATGTCATAACCATAAGAAAACGATAGCATTCTTCTCATCTGGGTAAGAAAATTTTACAACTAACTCAATTATTTTCTCATCTGTCTTTCTCCAGAGTGACTGTGCCTGACTGAACAGATTCCTGTAAAAAGTTGAAATTTAATATTTCTTTAAAATGTTCTTATCATCTCTGCAGAGAAATCCTCAAAGGACGGAATAGTGTCTTTCGAGCTTTTGAGATTTTTATTCAAGAGGAGAAACGTTCCTTAATTATCGCTTTGTACCTGTACAAGTTTGACGGCTATTAATTGTAAAACTTATTACAATTTCAAATTAACTTTTTCTAATCCTGTCAACATCATCTCGAATAGATTGCACGAATTCGAAGCTCTGAAGGAAGAAGGTTGATTTTCAGCCCTGTTTGAGGATCATATACTTTGCACGTCATGTTGAGGATACTTTAGAGCTAAAGAGCTTTTTGTACTTTAAGGAAAAGCGAAAAGAAAAAACAAAACAAGTCTTGTTTTTATGAAATGGAGAAAAACTTTCCAGAGGTACATAATTAACACAACTATTGTGGGAAACTATGCTTGAAAAGTGTTGTTGAAGTTTTTTTCTCAGTTTTTTTAAAGGGTTGTTTTATGACTTTTTCGTTTGTTCGTCTTTTTCTTGTCGAGAGCTTGTTAACTTTGGATTATGGGTTCAAGTATTATCACGAAAATAATGGAATAGTTTTTTCTTGCAGTTATTAAGAGAGGTTAATGGGCAATTGAGGATCTTGCAGGAGTGTTATTACAAAATGATTGGAATTAGCATGCTAATCTTAAAATTTATTAAGTTTATTAAAAAAACATATTGAAGTAAAAAAAAAATGGTTCGCTAACACACTATCTAAATTTCCACATTCATGCAGTAAGTATCTGTAGATTTTAGATATCTATGAAACTTGGAATAATAAAGGCTAGCAGAATTTTCGTCAGCTAAGCGATGCACAGAATTTCATCGTAGCACTTTTCAGATTCAAAATCGTTCGTAACCCAAGTGCATGAGGTGCCACACTACAATATTCCAGTGCGATGTTTATGTCATACTAACCATCAGTGATAACTAGAATCTAAACACAATAAAAGCAAAGTTAACTAAATGACAAGTTAGGACACAAAAGAGTTTTCCGATTGTACATTTAAAATACACACGGCAAAAAAAGGAAGAAAGAAATAAAAAACTTTTATGAAGAAAGATAAAAAATTTGAATGCGCAAATTGCATGTAACGAAACAGAATGGCAAATGATTCATTTTTGTCAATAAATGAGAAGGGGCGGAGTTTTCAGGTTTTACTCTCATAAAATGCTCCCGCGCTTTTGTGAAAACCGGTTTTCATGAAATTTTGACAGAGTTTGGTCATATGTTGTTGCTGTAATCCTATGATATTTGAACAGCACGTACATTTGTTTACTTTCATCTTACTCTGAAGAGATTAAGTGGGAGAAAGTCATGCTAGATTCGCTGATATTTTCAGGAAAATTGAGAATTTTATTTGAGAGGAATTTTACATCTCCTTTCAGCATCTGGGCCAAAGCGAACTTTATCTTCTTCTTAAAAATGGGAGGTAGTGTGACCTGATGTACATTATTATGAATAGGTTGAAAGGATTTTGATTGATTTAATAAGATTTTGTCGTTCAGTTAATCGTTCTCTCGATTTTTGTTTTTAACTCGTTGTCTCAGTTGCACTACAATAATGCATAGCCAAGTTCTTTTTCTCCATTGATGCAAAAGACGAAAGTATATAAAATTACTTGTTTCATTCTAAAAAACACCAGAAATTTTCAATTTTGTTCGGCTGCTGCCTATCTTTTTATTAGGTTATCTTTGATAAAAGCATCTGCATCTTTTCTGACAGTCAAGCAGCAATGAGTGATACTTATTTAACTTTACGCGGTGAAATCAGAGCTTGTGTGGGAATGCGAAGCAACCCTTGATAAATTGAGTTAGTTTGATATGGATCCTGGGACAACAAGGCTCAGCTTAATCTAGAGCAGAGCTGAAACTCTGTGTGCACATGATCTACGGGAGAAGCATCGTGGGATTGAACCATGCAAAGCGTTTCATGATAATTTCGTCTAGGAAAGTGTAGGCGAGTTTCTGATGTACACTAGGACGGATGTTAGACTTTTTACTGGTGTGAATATCGACAAGTGTCAGCTGGCGAAGATTCTTGTCATTATTGCCGTGGGATCTGATCCCAACTGCAGACTGCACCCGAAGATGATGAGACCGCTTTATATGTCTGGTTTGAATGCCCGCCCAATGAACATTTTTGCAGCTACTTAGTTGCAGGAATTAGATTTTGCTTTTATAAGGGTTTTATAACAGTTATACGAAAATTAAAATGTTGTATAGGGGTACCGCTTTTTATACCCTAGATGAAATCTATAGGGTATACTAAGTTTGCCATTCCGTTTGTAACGCACAGATATAATGATGGTTGAGCAAAATGGATTGGACACCCCCGCATAAAATTAAAAGTTATTTTCATTTTTGCATGTGCGTCTGTCCGTCCGTGCGCACGATAACTCGAGAACGCGTTCACCTAAAAAGCTGAAATTTTGTACACGGACATTAAAAAAAAAAAGTAAAATTAGTTCGAAAATGAGACAAATCGGGCAACTCCTTCGTGGGGTTGCCGTACAAAAATTTCGTTTTCCACGATATATTTGGACACTACGTGAGAACACGTCGACATAGAAAGCTGAAATTTAATACATTGTGTTTTCATACTAATAGCAACGAAAATTCCAAAAATGGACTAAATCGGGCAACCCCTTCTTGGTGTTGCCATATAAAATTTTTGATTTTTTACATATACTGTGAAAACGATCAGTCCTACACATTTTTATTTTACTAAAAACTTCTTCAGAATAAGAAATCCTATAAAATTGGTTATAATCATTTTTTCTGTCAACGAGCCGTTCTGGAAATATATGCGAGAAACCAATGCAAGAAATCTCAAGTGGGTTACCACACGAAATTTTATACGGGCATTCATCTAGGGTTTCATAAGAATTGGTGTTAGACCAATTATAGCTTTTTCTCTTGTTCCTATTGAGTTCCGGTGCTAAATTGTTTATAATGTAGCACTGACAACTCTTTCCGAACCTCTTATAAAACAGTTTTGCTCCGGAAACTAATTTATTCTATAAGTATTTTATAATAGTTCGAAATAAATCTTTTAAAGGCATTTTAAAACTATTTAGCTTACGGAGCAATTTAGGTGTCGAAGAGTTCTGTAAAGGTAGTAAAAAAAATTAAATTAGAACACTTATAAAACCATTTGGGTGCGACTTGAATTGAGCAAGGGATTTCTCCTTTATAAAACTTGAAAACTGTATTTTAGCTTTTATGACAACTTTATAAAAAATGGAAGCTATTTACATTGGTATTAAATACTTTAACATAAACCATTCGTCACAAATGCCAATTAACCTGTGTAAAACTAAATATTGGAGTGCACTTTGACATTTCCGATCCTGAAGATTTTACACGAATCTAAAATGTTTTAGAAGAGCTGTAAAGTGAGGTGAAAACTTTCGGCCATTTTATAAAAAAAAGTGAATAAATTGCAGCGAATAACATATTATCATTTAACTTTTTCTCTTACAACCTCGTCAACCTCGTCTATACCAAGGCAAATATCTAGCAGGCCCCAGACCTTACCTGACTGTAGCTATGTGGCAGACAGTCAGTACGTTTACATGAATACTTGAGTACTTGACTTGAAATCCACTTGAAACTCAGGTAGGGCGGTTGATTCCAATTACTTGACTTGAATTTTTATTGAATTTTGATTACTTACCTGAAATGGAGCAAAGCGGGTTAGGTTAACCGGGGCAAATTTTCATGCGTATTCATTTTTAATCCTTTTTAGCTAACTGTGTGTGATAAATTGTGCTTATTATTTGTTTTTGCTTTTCGGTCTAGTATTGGACATTTTTTTCTGTACTCTTGGTGACCGCTTTCTGTTGGTATTTTTTTTTACCTGCTGTTTGTGCTCTTTTCCACTGCACTGCATTTCACTGCCGTGTGGTAAATTTATTTAATCATTTTATGTGCTCCAGGCTACTAAAATACTCCATTTAATAATGTCAATGTTCTGATGAAATATCTAGCACGCAATACAACTGCTGAAAACCGCGCACATCCTTAAAATTGCTTTCGGCCGTACAGTTAAATTCCGTGATGCTTATTTATCCCGATCTGTGTGAATATGGAGGGTTTAAAAATGATATACATTGGCACCTCCACCATTCTCCTCATGCTCCCTAATTCCGTTCCCCTTTCTTCCTGTCAAGCTGTGCTTTGCATCATAGGGTATCATAGGTATTGGTTATACATATTTAGTTGTTTATACATCTTCTTTATAGTTTGATCGCAATCTGACAGTTGGAGACTTTCGTGGCTTGTCCTCGAGACAATCCTTTTGTTTTAACTAACGCCTAAATCTCTGGTACTCTTCTGTTACGCGGTGTAATTATGACTACATGTACCTACTGTATGTTCGTCTGCTACCAATGAATATGTCCTATTTTGTGAAGGAATTTATGGCAAATCATTTCATTCCTCTTGCCTACGACGTCTTCTAAGGAGTTCTCCTGTTTCTGTCAGAACCTGTAGCGAGTACTCAGTGATTAAGCCATGTTATGTTCTGCGACTGATTAAAGATATCTTCGCCTCATTCTCAAGCGACCAATCTTTTATTACGGATAGTGTTAAGCGCAATTCTGCCAGCTTGTCGTACCTCAATGCTTTTTCCGAGGAACTTACTACCTTCAATTCAAAACTCGACAAGCTTCTTAATTTTTCGAAGACGCTTAGTTCAAACTCATCCCTCTTACTTGATACGTCGCATGCTCTTTCTACTAGACTTGGATGTCTGTCGTCCACTACTGATGATCTTCGCCTCATGCTTAAAGATATTCAGCACAATATTCGGCTGGTCAAGAATGATCTTGCGGGTTGATCAGTTTCAGCTGCTAAGGACTCCGTTGTTATTGATGCTATCGCCTCAGGCATTTAGTGTTTCACGTCTGGAAACATGAACATCTCGGCTTCTCCTGACGTGATGACTTCTGTGAATGAGCATATGTCCTGTTTTGATGTTACAAGCAGCCATGAAGCAGCCGCGCCAGAGGAAGCGACCTAATTTGCATCTGCTCACTTCTACTTCTAGTACGAGTGCCTCAGCTGTTGTGGCCTTAGGTAACACTGGGAGTCAATGCTCGGATAACACCATTCTAAGCCCTGCATCTATTTGCGTAGTATTGAATGATACTTCATCTGTGTTGTTTCTAGGTAATAATATTGTTGTCCCTATCAGAACAGTACTAAAACCTTTTCGTTGTTTTGGTTACCCGTTTCTCTCCAGAAATGTTGTGCGAGGACATACTGAAGTATTTGAAGTTTAAATTGTGCGAGGACATACTGATGTATGTGAAGTCTAAAAATATCGCAACATATTCCTCCAGATTCCATAAATATTGTTGATGACAAAGGTCAGAACATTTACGATCTACTCATTTCAAAATCTAATTTTATTCATTGTATGATGGATCCTCCTGACGAGTAACCACTTATTGGTACTCAATGTAGATGACGTTGACTATCTTTCTCTTAATAACTTGACAACAAGGGTCTTAACCAAATCAGTACTATAAAGACTGACATGAGCAGTCACTTAGACCTGTTTTTTTTTATTGACGCGGATAACTTATTCATTGAACCTAGTCCAGTTATAATGTCTAGACTTGACAAATATCATCCTCCTCTACTCATTACATATTGCTTTGAAACCAAAAAACATCACAAATTGTAACGAAAGACAATACTTCTTCAATTTTAGAAAGGCTATCTTTTCGGAGCTTTCCAGTGGACTTACATCTATTGACTTCAACACATTACTTTCTAGCAGAAGACGTTTCTAAATTTTACATAAGTCTTTTCAATTTATATTCCTCTCACGCGTCAGCGGTTTTCTAAACCATCTACAACATGGTTTAGTAAAGAACCAAAGCGTCTTAAAAACAGAAAGAGTAAATTGTGGAAAAGTTATATAAAAACAAAAACATTCTAAATCACGACAACTTCCTCACATCTTTGGTTTTGCCTCGTCAAATTTTCAACCTCAAAATAGCAACTTTATTCATATGAACGACTCTCATAACGTGTCATTCACAATCCCTTCAATTACACAACAGGATATACGTGATCATATTGTTACGAGCGTGGCCTTAGTTCGTTATTTAAAACAAAATATTTCAGATATAATTCAAAAGTTCTTTCTTTATTTAACTTTACTGTTTACTCTCACAAATTCACAAATAATTATCAAATCAACTCTTTATTTATCGCTAGTACTGTACTTCTAATTATCGCAATCCCAATAGTTTACTTCGTTCACTTCGCTGTCTGAAATAATACTCGCCTCCTGGATGTGAGCAGCGCCGTATTTATACTCTACGAATTATCCTAGAACCTTCCTGAATATTCCATTCTCCAAACCCAGTTTACTAGGATGTCACTAACCTAAAGTTGTTTCCATTCCCAATAGATGTCGCTTGTATCACTTTGTGGCGCGTAACACTGCCCCCTTCTTAAAATTGTTCGTCCCGAACAACAGGTGATCCACGGTCTTGATGCTGGCAGTATTGACATAAACGATCTAGATGAACGATTTTCCGTTTGCCTCTTGTACCCCGCTGAATCCTATATACTACGTCATTTATTCTAGTCACTACTGAATACGGTCCTTCCCAGTGTTGTTGTAATTTGGGAGAACGTCCCTTACGTCGTTTCGGGTTGTACAGCCAAACAAGGTCACCTTCATTAAATCCTGCTGAGTTAGCACGTAAGTCATAGCGGGTCTTCATCCGATCGGTATTTATTGCTAATTTTGCTCTCGTGACTTCGTGTACATCAGCTAGTTGTTGTCTAAGTTCCGATACATAATCGTCTGGTAACTTTTGTTCACCTCTGGGTGTACCAAACTTGAGATCGCTAGGTAAACGCATCTCCTTTCCGAATATCACTTTTGCTGGAGTTTGTCCGGTCGTGTTGTGTACAGCTGATCGATAGGCCATTAAGAACATGGGAATATGTCGATCCCAATCGCGCTGGTGATAGTCGACTACTTTCTTTAGATGCTCGACCAATGTTCTGTTGAAGCGCTCTACCATGCCATCAGATTGTGGATGCAGAGGAGTTGTTCTGGTTTTTCTTATTCCCAGAATTTTACACATCTCTTGGAAAGTCCGTGATTCGAAGTTCCGTCCTTGGTCCGAATGAAGTTCATGAGGAACACCAAATCTACTGACCCAATTCATTACTACTTGATCCGCTACTGTGGTAGACTCTTGATTAGGGATTGCATAAGCTTCAGGCCATTTACTGAAATAGTCAATAGCAACTAATATATAACGGTTACCGTTATCTGTTTCTGGAAAAGGTCCAGCGATGTCTACGGCTATCCTTTCAAATGGGGCTCCTACATTATACTTATGCATTTTTCCTCTACTTCTGTGTGGTGGTCCTTTGCAAGAAGCACAGATAGTGCATCTGCGGCACCATTCCTCAACATCCTCCCGCATATGTAACCAATAAAACCTTTCACGTATTTTGGAAATTGTTTTATTCACCCCCAAATGTCCTCCAGATGATCCACTGTGCATTTCTTCTAGAACATCTTTGACCTGGGATGGTGGCACGACTATTTGCATTCGGAATGACTCGCCGTTAGTTGATTCCCACTTGCGCTTTAATATACCACATTCAACGTGAAGAGAGTTCCATTGAGCCCAGTAGCTCTTCAGTTTCTCACTCCTCTCCGAGATATCTTGCCATTGTGGTCTTTCCATGTCTTCTTTCCAAGCAAGAATAGGTGCTATGTCTGGGTCTTCCCGTTGAGCCGTTCGCAAGCTCTCGTTGTTCCAACCTGTCGATGGTTCCACCGTCATCAGCTGTATAGTTGCCTCCGTTTCTTTTTCTTCCAGCCGAACGCAATGTTTGCATTCAACTTTGCATGGACGTCGTGAAAGGGCGTCTGCATTTCCATGGATACGTCCTCTTCGGTGTTGGATTTCAAAGTCATAAGCTTGGAGTCGCTCTATCCATCTCGCCACTTGCCCCTCAGGGTTCTTAAACTGCAAAAGCCATTTAAGCGCTGCATGGTCAGTGCGGAGGATAAATTTCTGCCCGTAGAGATATTTATGGAAATGCTTGGTTGAGTTTACAATGGCAAGTAGCTCTTTCCTTGTAGCACAATAATTTCTCTCTGCTTTTGAGAGTGCTTTGCTAAAATAAGCTACTGGCACCTCTTGACCATCCTCCTCCTGTGAAAGCACTGCACCAATACCTACATTGCTGGCATCCGTGTCCAATATAAAAGTTTTTCCCAGCTTTGGATAGTGAAGCACTGGAGTTCCACAGAGCTGTTGCTTCAAATTTGCAAAACTCTCGTTACATTTATCTGACCATATGAACGGCTTTCCTTTTTCTGTAAGTTGATGTAGGCTCCTTGCTATATCTGCAAAACCTTTTACGAATCGCCTGTAGTAGGTAGCTAATCCAAGAAAACTCCTTAATTGATGTTTGTCCTTTGGAACAGGCCAATTTTTCACAGCTCTTATCTTCTCTGGATCAGTTCTTACTCCTTGTGATGAAACTATATGCCCCAAATATTTTACTTCATTCTTGAATAGAGCACATTTATTCGTACTGAGATTCAGTTTCGCATCCCTCAGTCTTTGAAGTACGTAGTAAGTTGTTTTTATGTTCCTCGAATGTCCTTCCGATCACAATTATGTCATCTAAGTAGACAAGACATGTTTTCCAGGTTAATCCTCGTAAAACACATTCCATGAGTCGTTCGAATGTGGCTGGAGCATTACATAATCCAAATGGCATAACTTTGAATTGCCATAAGCCACTTCCAACTGAGAAAGCAGTTTTTTCTCGGTCCTCGGGATGTATTTCCACTTGCCAGTAACCGCTCTTCAAATCCAATGTGGAAAACCATTGCGCTCCGGAAAGGGTGTCCAATGTGTCATCAATCCTTGGTAACGGATAGCTATCCTTTCTTGTTACATTATTTAGTTGGCGGTAGTCCACACAGAATCGGGTGCTGCCATCCTTTTTCCTGACCAAAACAACTGGCGATGTCCAAGGGCTGTTAGATTCCTCAATTATGCCTTGTTCTTTCATGGAATTTATCATATCTGCAACTTCTGGTTGTTTGGCTAATGGTAGTCTTCGCGGTGGTTGCCGAATGGGCCTAGAATCTCCTGTTGTGATCCGATGCTGGACAAGATTTGTTTTGCCGAAATCATCATCATTCAATGCAAATAATTCGGAAAATTCATCGATCATCTCTTTGGCATTGTTGTATTGCTGTTCACTTAAGGCACTAGATGAAAGAAGTTTCTGAACCTGTTGAGTAGTAGCTGGTATACGTATTGCCTCCTTAATATTACTACCATTTTCCAAATTAACAATCTGATAAACAGGCTCACAATTTCCAATTATAGCACCTTCTTTTAGTTGTACCTCATTTTCGGATGTGTTGAGCACTCTGACTGGAATTAATGTTGCGCCTTCTGTCTTCACTAAAGTCTTACCAACGATGTTGTTCGATGTTACTTTTGTAGGGTTAGGCTCCACCAGATAGAATCGGCAGGTCCCGATGTCATCAGTAAGCTTTGTCCATACTAGCGTCTCCGAGAATGCAGAGAGAGTCATATTCTCACAGACCATCGTCCTTATTTTTGCAGGATAATCTGTTCCTCCTCCTAGTCTCATAGGAATTTCTATGTTGCCATATTTGAGTATTCGTTCTCCGACATCTAAATTTATTTAATATGTGGTCATAAAGTCTACTCCAAGGATGCATTCATCCATTATGTCTGAAACTAGGAAATTGTGAGGAAATAGTAGTTCACCTAGTTGAATATCCAAAGTTATTTCTCCAAAAACTTGTGCTGCGGCTCCAGTTGCTGTTCTTAGTAAATATTTGGTGGTATTGTGAAGCCATTTGTTCTTGACAAGATCCGCTCTAATAATTGATCTCGAAGCTCCAGTGTCGATAGTGACAACGCAGTCATTTTTTCCTACACTTCCATATATAACAAGACTGCTATTATTTCTCTGCAACTGGGCTATCTGAATGATGACTTCGGGGCTGTCGACTCTACCAACCAACTTCTGCCCCCCGAAGTTGGTTTTTACATGTTTTCCGACTGCTGAACAGGGGAGCTGATGCGACTAGTCGCTGTTTGATTTCTAGGCTCTCCCCGAATAGCTTGCTCCCTGGCTCGACATCTTTGGCATTCTGTTCTGTCCTCCTCTTCTGGTGATTCTGTTCGACGGCGTTTTCTGCAGTCCCTTTGGAGGTGTCCTGGTCTATTACAATTCCAGCATCGCAGAATACCACGTGAAGAATTGCTCTGTGATGGCTGCATTCTATTACAAGTACATTCCTCCACCGAAATTTCTCTCACTCGTACTGCACTTCGGGAAGCTTGCCTGGCAGATTCATACGCTAGTGCATAGCCTAGTGCTTCTGCTGTTGATTTCTTTCCTGCTAGCCTCAACGCTTGTTGTAAATTTTGATCTGCAATAGCGTTCACAAATGCTTCTGTTGCCACTTCATTAAGGAAATCTGCATTTACGCTAGAGTATGAGAGATAAGCTAATCTTTCCACATCACCCTGCAGTTGTTGTAGTGATTCGCCATGCTTTTGAATCCTGTTACGTAGCTGTAGGCGATATACTTGCTGCATGTGTTCATCTCCATAACGTAACTCTATCGCCTGTACTAATGAAGTATAATCACGTTGCCTTTCTATCGGTATAGTTTGTAAAAGCTCTGATGCAGAACCTCGAAGTGCTAATACCAAAGCTGTAGCTTTGTCTGCATCATTCCATCCGTTTACTTCGGAAGCAGCCTCGAATTGTCTCTTGAAAATATGCCACGAATTTTGTCCATCAAATATTGGAGGTTTCATTCTGCCTGCATTGGATATTTCAATTCCTTCGTGCCGTGGTTGTCGATGCTTCATCTTCTCCAAATCTGATTTGAAGTTGTCAAGCTGTTCGGTCACTTTTTGTTGAACTTCCGCCACTTCTTGCTCGATTCCTTCAATTTTTAAATTTTGTTCGTCTAACGAGTTTTTCAGGAAATTCTTTTGTTCCTCTAACCGACTTTCTAGACAATTCTCCAGAGAACTCTTTTGTTCATCCAAACGCGTTTCCAGTGATTTCTTCTGCTCATCTAAACGGGATTCCATAGAATTCTTTTGTTCATCCAAAGCATTCTTCTGCTCATCTAAACGTGATTCCATAGAATTCTTTTGTTCCTGGAGAGAATTCTTTTGTTCGTCCAAACGGGTTTCTATAGATTTCTTGTGTTCCTGGAGAGAATTCTTTTGTTCGTCCAAACGGGTTTCCATAGATTTCTTGTGGTCCTCGAGGGAATTCTTTTGTTCCTGGAGAGAATTCTTTTGTTCTTGGAGATAATTCTTTTGTTCCTGGAGAGAATTCTTTTGTTCCTGGAGAGAATTCTTTTGTTCATCAAAACGGGCTTCCATTTTGCTCATTAAAGTACTTAAAAGCTGTTCTATGTTCATTGCAGGCTCTTCCTCAATTTCTGGTTCTTCTTCGAAAACGAATGTCTCAGGATTCTTTTCTTCCTCTATCAAAGCTTGTCTAAGTCGCTCGACTAGAACATTCTTTAGGCCAGTCGTTTGTAATGACCGCTTCCCCAACTCCACTTTCAATTCCTGTATGCGAAGCTCCTCTAGCTTGCGTCCCATTCTTGCGTCTTTTGTAATTCACTCACAGTTTAATATAAAATTATCTTTCGGAATTTTTACACACGATTTCACAAAATTAATCACTCTTTGAATTTCAAATTCAAATGCCACCACTTTATTTCGCGATTTTATTTTACTTCTGACACCAGTTGTTACGAGCGTGGCCTTAGTTCGTTATTTAAAACAAAATATTTCAGATATAATTCAAAAGTTCTTTCTTTATTTAACTTTACTGTTTACTCTCACAAATTCACAAATAATTATCAAATCAACTCTTTATTTATCGCTAGTACTGTACTTCTAATTATCGCAATCCCAATAGTTTACTTCGTTCACTTCGCTGTCTGAAATAATACTCGCCTCCTGGATGTGAGCAGCGCCGTAATTATACTCTACGAATTATCCTAGAACCTTCCTGAATATTCCATTCTCCAAACCCAGTTTACTAGGATGTCACTAACCTAAAGTTGTTTCCATTCCCAATAGATGTCGCTTGTATCACTTTGTGGCGCGTAACAATATTAATGGGCCTCCAAGTGATCCCGGTGGGATCCATCCAGCCTTCTGTCATGCTGCTATGCCCTTAGATGTAGCGCCGCTGAGAATTATTTTACAAAAATCGCTCAATAGTGGTTCTTTCCCTCAGCTATGGAAAAATTCTTTTATCATACCTATCTCCAAAAAAGATAGTAAAAATGACTAACTAGCTATAGGCCTATTGCAAAATTATCTTGCACGCCCAAATTATTCGAATCTATCATTTATTCTCAGCCATCAACTTCCTGTAAGAATTTGGTCTCTTCAAACTAACATGGGTTTATTTCGGGCAGGTTCACAACCACAAACTTATTGGATTACGTCCCGGATACGGCTTTGCAAATAGCTACCAGACAGATTGTATTTATACAGACTTTAGTAAGGCGTTCGACAAGTTATCTCACTCCATGATCCTGTTTAAAATGGAAAAGTATAGGTTTCCCCTAATATTTCTAAAATGGACGGAGTCTTATTTAGATAACAGAACATACCAAATCTTATTCCGCCATTCCATCTCTAGAGTATTGAAGGCTTCGTCTGGCGTACCTCAAAGGAGTCACTTGGGTCCGTTGTTCTTTATTCTGTCTATTGACGACATTGTTTCTCTTGTGAGGTACTGTAAGGCTTTGATTTATGCTGACGATGTTAGGCTTTTCGCTCATATTAAATCGGCTACCGATTGTGAATAGGTACAGGGTGACCTTCACAGATTTTACGATTGCTGTAACAGTAATAACCTGATACTCAGTATAGACAATTGTGAGGTTATGACTTTCCACAGGAATCAGAAACCAATTTCTTACGATTATGTGTTCTCGAATTCCATTCGCTGTGAGAGTGCTGTTTGTGACTTGGGTATCAAATGTGACCATAGATTGAATTTTATCTCGCACATAAACTACATGGTTAGAAAGAGTATTTCTATCCTGGGATTTATAAAACGTTGGTCTCGAGAGTTCTCGAATCTTACCATACCATTGCATTTGTACACTTGCTTTGGAAGACCACTTCTTGAATACGCTAGCATCGACCGTATCGAGTCTGTTCAACGGAACTTTATTTGATTTACTCTTATGTACCTACCCTGGAATAATTCTTTGATTCTTCCACCTTATGAGGATCGCTTGAAGCTTTCAAATATGCTCACGCTGGAAAAACGCCAAATGGTTGCCGATTTAACTCTTAAACGCGTATGTTAATTCTCCCTTGTTACTGGACAAAATGTCTTTCCGTGATAGTATGTACAATTTGAGAAGGCTACCACTATTGCATGTTAGCTGCTCTAGGTCTAACTTTGGTATGTATGAACCTATTAATATTATGTGCATTGCTGTATGTTTTAAAAAAACCCTCTATATAATACTTCATTGACGCATTGCATGTCATTTCATCAGGTGTTTGGTGTATGTCTAGTTTAACATACTAATACTAACCCGAATAAATGATGTCACAACAGCGAGTTTGTTATGAGCTGGTTCTGATAGTCAAATAAAAGTGTGGTAGGGTAACCGGGACAAAGTGGGGTACCTCCATTTGAACCGAATTAAGGTGTATAGCTCTAGTGAGGACCTCAAATTTCGCCTGAACTTGAGGGGTTCGACTTGTCTTTTTTGTTTTGTGTAATTTTTATTTGAAGGATTGATCAGTTGATTTGAAAAATAGTGTAACATTTTACCACGTAATATGATGTTTATGTTTATGGTAAGTTCAAATTTCATAATCAATTACATTTTATTTGTTAGTTTTGAAAGTACTCTACTTTCCCTCATTATGTACTCCACTTTACCCTATATAGACGGGACAAAGTGGGGTTACACGACTCCTCTTAAATTTTTCCATTTTCTAGCTGATCTAGAGAGTAGAATAAATCAATAGGCTAAAATTACAAATTCAGTCTTAGTTCTATAACAATGTTTGCACATTCAAGTAATGAAATTTGAATATGTTTAGTTTGATATACCTACTCACATGAAAGCCATTTGATTTAATTTATTTAGAGAGGATTTCATTTTTACATATATGTCATATGACTTCAAACAGAGCCTCATTATGCTCACATAATATGGAAATTAAGGGATTTGCTCTTCCATTCTGGATTTATGGCTGCACATGTTTAATTTTGCAATTTCGTATATCAAACAGCGAGGAGTGTACAAAAGTTGTTTCCATATCCATTTATTTCAATATATGAGTTGGCAGCAACAGTATACCACACCACGCCTGTTTGCAGCCTATTTTCATTAACTACAATGCATGCATGCTAGAAAATGCATATGAGGAAATGAAATGTTTTTCTGTTTAAAAAAGTTGATGAGATGCGAGATGCACGGCTGAGTTGAACATTATATTCGCATAAAATTTCAGCTCGATAATTATTTGAATAATCTATTCGTGAACAACTTTATTCGTTTTTCGTTGTTTTGAATAAAGCAAATAAAGGGTAATGCCCATTTTAGGCCTGACACCTTCGGATATGAGAAATGTCTTAAACGATGCATTATGATAGGTACTCTGAACATATTTTATTAACAATAAATAAAGGTAGAGATTACTTTTTAGGACTTTTTACCGGAGCAAACTTATATTTGTTCAAGAAGGAATTTTTTTTTAGATTCTCTGGTATATAGCAAAAGCTAAAGAATGTTTTTAATTTGTTATTCTATCACAAAACCCATTATATTTTTGGTGGCAAGTTTCAAGTCTTGGTGTGAGTCATCAACAGATCCCAAATAGCGAAATTGAGTGACTTGAAAGAACAAATGAAAAATAGAATAAAGAAAAGAAATGAAAAAATGAAAAAGATTGAGAAAAATAGAAAAAAATAATTGTTTATTAAAAAGTCACACCAAGACTTGAAACTTGCCATCAAAAATATAATGGGTTGTGTGATAGAATAACAAATTAAAAACATTTTTTAGCTTTTGCTATATACCGGAGAATACAAAAAAATTCCTTCTTGAACAAATATTTATTAACAATGTTTATTTTAATTCAGCGGGGAAGCTTTCTAAGTTTGATCTGGTACATTGTGGAAAATCTAGTACAGAATCGAATACCTTAGGTCCTGAGAAGAAATTTGAGTACCCATACTCCTATACTCGGAGGCCTCCCTCTTTTTTATTCCAATTGATGTACTAGATTTTCTGCACCTTAGGTCGTCTCTAACTCGGTAGGGTTATGTCCGATCAGAAAACCGGTTTCACTGTTCGCCTCAGCTCATTACCAGAAGAAAATTTTTCTGTGCATACTTTTAGGGTGGGTGATAGGAGCCCTTGGCGGAGGGGTGCTTCTAATACCGCATGTTGCATACCAAGTTAAAGGCCTTACCGAGTACTATCGGATAATGTGCTTTTTCCCACTTCAGAAAACTTTCTCGGAACGTTTTTGCCACTGGGAAACCCATTTTCATCCACTTACATACATATATTTCGCATATATTTTTGCAGTTCTTTCTTCCATGCTCATTAGGGCTGTGTGGTGAACCTTTTTTTCATAAGAAGTCATTTGCTATGAGTCACAAATTCCGCGCAACCACGAGAAGTAGAAAATTCCATTATTCACCAAGAAAGTCGCTCAAGCTATATCCGATCGCCAAAGCCTTCCCCTGCTTAATTAAAATAAATATTGTTAATAAAATATGTTGAGAGTATCATAATGCATCGTTTTAGTCATCTCTCATGTCTGGAGGATTCGGGCCTAAAGTTGTATGAAAAGTGGGCATTCCCCTTTACGGTATTAAGTATTATAGTAATATTTTAGCAGCGGTGCTCCTCTGACATAGTCGGTTCGAGTCCGTATGTGAGCAGTCAATCGCTAGTTACTACTAAGTGTCGTATGTAGTCGCAATCTTTGTTCGTTCGCGATTGCACTTGTTAGTCGATATGGCCGTTCTCCTCTACAATTTCTTTTATTTAGTTCGGATCAGATCTTGGGATTCCCCTTAGCGACTGGTGTTACTGATATATGATGGACCTTTTACGCTGGAGAAAAATTTTATAATCTGAATTTGGTTTAATTTCTAATAAGTAAGAAATTGGCCATTTCACACCATTTCCACAATGATTCTAAGTGCGTTAATTGGTATAAAAATAAAAAAAAAAATACCTGGGAGGGGATACAATGCTAACTGGATTCGCAGCGAGACTTACATTTCTCTTTGCAACTCCATAGAAATAATGCATTTCACGAGGCGAGTAATCAATTAAGAAGTCAATTTAGGAAAAGTCTTCTTAGAAATTCTTTTGATTTACTTTATCCGCTATTTTGTTCTGTTTATACCAGTTTGAGGTGCACGTTTTTTTATTAAGTTTAGCAAGTCTGGAGTTTGCGGAAGTTTTTGTTACAGGACTGGGCTCAAAACCTTTCCTTTTTTTTTTTTAAATAATCGTTAGCGAACGTTTGAGAAAATTCAAAATTTACATTTATTTACCATTTTCTTTCTTTTTGAGGAGGTATTTATTACTAAAAATCAGAAAACAATGTTTGGATGATCTGATGATAGGTCTTTTACAAAGAATTTTTGTGCACATGTATTGTTAGATGTAATAAAATCTATAACATGAGTCCTATGCAAGGGGCAAAGACGTTGGAAATTGATGCATTGAGAAATGCTTGACAATAGTTCTAATATGTGGATGCATGACAGTTATCTCTAGCCTCTAGAGTCCAGTGGGCATATTTTAACCTTCATGTGGCTCCCGCTGATATCGCGAGTGCCAATAAGATCTTAAGTCCGAATGAAATTACCTGCTTCATAAAAGGATGCATGAAGATACCACTGGAAGTAACCATAGCATTATGGTCATGGATTACGCAGCCATACCAATTGGGTAGCCGAAAATGCTAATTTGGTACCACCGGATTGAGGAGCCCTGGATAGTTTCTGCTATTCACCTCATCACGGTTGTAAGCCCCTTGATGGGAGCATCGTGATGATTGTGGTAGCCTATATATGGGCAGAGAGGGTGTCGGAGTCATTTGTATAGGTGCACATACTTTAGATAATGGGAGAAGTATGTCACTTGCATAAGATGCGTACTGCAACTTAGGTTATGGTCGCTTACGTATTTCATTATCAGATATTGGCTTTCGAAGTGGAGTTGGGGTAAAACAACCGGATGCTGTGCCCCACAGATCGGCAGAGTTTTTCGATAGGTTTCGCTTCGACCATGCATGCACTTGCATAGCTGGTACTCATAAAAACAGAATATAATCTATCTTATGAGGGCGTTGACTGTCTCATTGTAACCAAGCCGTGCATTTTTAGAGTGTCGGGGGTGAAGATTTAATAGTCAGCTGCTAACGTAATACCATCTGCCTGTCCTCCCGATAACCCGAGAACGCGTGTACTTAGAAACTGAAATTTTGCACACGGGCTTTAAAAAAAAACAAGTATATTTAAGTTCAAAAATGGAACAAATCGGGTAACTCCTTCGTAGAGGTGCCATACAAAAATTTTGTTTTCCATTATATATTTGGACACTGCCTTAGAATGCGTAAAACGTAGAGAACTGAAATTTCGTACACTGCGTTTTCACAGAAATAGTAAATACAATTGCAAAAATGGGCTAAATCAGGCATCCCTTTCTTTTTATGAATATTGTCAAAACGATCAATCGTGGACGTTACTATTTTTCTGAAAAGCTCATCAGAATATGGAATCTTGTAAAGTTGGATATTATCAATTGAATCAATTGTCCGATGATGTCCAACAAACAGTTCTAGAAATATATACGAAAAACCACCTCAAAAACCAAAATTGCACAGACGGGTGACCATACGAAATTATATACGGGTATTCATCTGGGGTAGGTATTATAAGAATAGGTCTTAGACTAATTCTAGCTTTTTTGCTTGTTCTATATTCCAAGCTACACAGTCGTTTAGTACGATTTGCGCTATATGAAAGAAGTGCGATGGAGAAATTTCCTTGTTTGGTACCAACGCGGCTTATGGGAAAGGAGAACTTTTTAATATTGAGGTCGAATAATTCTCAAACCATACAGTTTCGAATTAAAATGCATTTAGATTTTATTTAGCTACATTTTTGTTCTCTTTTCACATATAGAAGTATTTGATTGGTCATAAAGGAAAATTTTATAGTTTTTAATTAGTTTCATCGCCTGCCGGGTGAAGAGTGATTTTTTTATGAAAGTCCATTTTATTAAACAATAAAACAGTTCTATGCGGATATGTATGTATTTATTATGGTGCATTTCAGTTTTATATTAAAACCATAGCACTTGAATTGAAACACAAAATACATTTTGCCACCTCCAAAGCGTTTGTGAATTAAACTGAATAAAAACCAATCTTATTACAAGTTAATTTACTGTATATAAAATTAAGTATCTACAGGATTCTCTTTATTTTATGGATCCTTGAATAAAAGATCCTTCAACTTTATTTTCATGTCAAAATGGTTTTTATAGCAATACATTTTCTTGAAGTTATGAGGGTTTGTATATTATTATTTGTATATTATTATTTGTATGGCTGACATTATATAAATAACCCTAAACCTTCCATCAACTAATAAACACAATTAAATTATAAACAAATAATTGGGCATTGAAAACGTTCAATTTTATTGCCACGGCTGTTAATTTTTATAACTATTTCACTTCTAATTTATTTGAAACACAATAATTTATTATTCAAGTAATTAAACTTGACTGAAAATTGGTTTCCTATGGCAATAAGTAGGGTTCTTTCTGCAGCACAGCACAGCGCACTTCTTCATCATAATTCAAGACTCCGAAGTCTCGATTATATAAAATCTCTTACACAGATACTTCACTACTGTTTCTCACTATTATTGCGATATATATAAATCACTTTTTATCACTCCTATAAGAAAAATCAGTAAAAAACCAACGAAATATTTTTCGTAAATATAAATAAATTTAAAAATTTCCGAAATGTCGATCTGACAACAAATAAATAACCCAGCCCTCTTGTCATTCCCCCCGTGTCTACAAAAAAAAAATGCTTATCACACGTACACGAATTGTAAACAGCATAATAGCCCATCCTTTTTGCTACATATATAATCTAAGCACATGAAACAGGAGGTCAGTCAGTACATTTATATACATGTCAGTGCAGCAACCTCATATCTATCTCGGCTCATTTATCTGAAACACAATCACTTGTGCGGCATTGAAAGACAATAGCCCTTAATTCGTTCCTCGCGGAACATAAACCAAATTTCGTTCTCCTGTTCGAGACACATCTGAACTCCTGGCACAACCTTATCTTTGAAAAATATTCGACCATAAGCACTAATAAAACAGAGTCAACCCTCGAAACAGCAGCTCTAGTACGGGATGGGTTAAAGTTTGATCAAGTTCAGCTCAAGCCACTCCATAATATGGAATGCACGGCAGTAAAAGTTTTCCTAGCTTCTCAGATTTGGAGCACAGGCCGCTCAGATTAAGAGGAATACGAAATTTATATAAAACCTGTCCACAAGCTACACCTATACTATCATTGGAAGAGATTTCAATGCCAGACACTCAATGTGGAATGAATGAAAACAGCTCTGGCAAAACCTTAGCACGTTGGCTTATCCAAAACCAGGGTAGTGGTGTCATCAACCTCCCCAACTTACTCCCGATCATGCTCATACATTGACTTCTAGTTTCATCAACCTCCTCCTGCAAAACTAGAATTGCAACACACTTTAACCTAACCGTCCGGAATTCATATTCACAATAAACCTTTCCACTGCGTCTACCCTGACAAATATTAACTGGAACGAGTTTCAAGATAGGTTGACGATACTCTATCAAGGAAACCTCCCACTCAATAGTAGAAACCTTTCAAATGCTGAGATAGACTCGCAAATTGAAATGTTTACAAATTGTCTACAAAGCAATATCGATCACTTTTCGCGAATAGTCCCTAAAAAGAATTATAGCTACAAAAATCTCCCGCCGAGCCTCCAAAGCCTGTACAAATACAGACAAAAACTACGGAAGATCTTGAACCACATATATCACAGAAACCTGAATATCAGTCTGTATTGTCCCGAGTCAAATGTTTGTCTGTAATTATTAGTGAGCAAACTAAACTGTTCTGCGATGAAAAGGCTCGAAAAAGTCAAGTCCGGCCCACAGACTTTGAAAATATAAAACAAAATCTGTTCTAGGAAGCTAAATCTCCCAAAAGCCATAACAAGCAACCAAAATACATTAGTTTTTCCTCAAGAAAAATGCAATGCCTTCGCAACACATTTCCAAGGAACTTTTAAGGATAACTCAAGCCTTAGCGAACTAACCTTCACTTCTGAAGTAAATAGATTTGTCAGTACTTTTTTAAGTTCACACGACTCAATTTCGCAAACCATCTTCTGCTACAATTCTTCGTCTTAACAAAGACAATAAGCTCAAAAAAATCAAGCGGCCCGGAGAAAATCTGAAATGCAATTTAAAAATGCTACCGACTATAGCTCTCGACTTTCTAGCAACCATCTTCAATAATTGCATCAACGATTCCTACTTTCCGGAAATGTGGAAAATCTCACGTATCTTCCAATACCTAAGAAAGCTTTGTCGAAAGACATCAAGGAGTTCAGACCCATCTCCTTAATCTCAAACCTGGGAAAACTATTAGAAAAATTTATTAAACAATAGGTTATAAATACGTGCGAAGACAAAAATATACACCAGGAGTCACAATTCGGCTTCAAGCCACAGCACGCTACCTTTCACCACCCCCTGCTAAAATTCCACACATATGAAACTAGAGCCCTAAACAGGAATGCGCTCACTGTAGGCTGCTTTCTTCATGTCGAAAAAGCTTTCGGCTCGGTTTGGACAGCAGTAGGTACTCATCTTCAAATTAAACCAATTCGGTTTTCCTCCACACTTAATAGGCTTATCCATAGTTTCCTCTCTTCAAGGAAATTTTATGTGGGACTAGAAAGCCAGTTATCACTACTCAAGGCAATTGTAACTGGCCTCCCCCATGACTCTATCCTAGGTCCAATACTTTTCAACCTATACACTTCAGACCAACCTCCAAAGGAAAGAGGGACAACACTTCTCTATACAGACGACTCCCTCACTTACGTCCAATCTCGTTGCCCACTTTTGGCTGTAAATAAAGTCAACCTTCACCTAAGGAAGCTGGACTCCTATCACAAAAAATAGGAGATAAAAATATATTCCAAAAATCGAAGCTAATCTGCATTCAAAAACCTTCAACATAATGAAACCGGCAAGCATCTAAATCCAAATCCATAGAAGCTATCTACAACTCTAGAATCATTAAAATGCCAAATACCTAGGTGTGAATTTCCAGGAACTCTTTAAGTTCATTTACCACGCGAAGGCGCCGATTAACAAAGCAAATCTCGCTTACAACGTGCTCAGGCCAATAATCCACGTCAGGCAGGGCCCGATCTAGCTATTTATCCGCTCCGAGCAAAGATAATTTTCGCCGCCCTTTACATACACAAAACCATATAAGTCATGAGCTAGTTATGTTGGGGGATGTTAAGTATACAAGTACCTACATAAAATACGTGATATTGTTGGTATTACACCTACCTATAATATTCACGTCAGTCTATTGGGCCTTCTCAAGAAGTACCTATACGAAAGTTGATGAGTGTTTTTATGTTAGTAAGTATACAATGTATGTATTTTACAGAATTTCACAGAAACTACTGAATGGATTGATATATCTTTTTATCGACATAGTTATGTACCTTTCAACTTTATCAACATCATCAACCTATAGCGACTCACTGCTGCGTATGGGCCTCTTTGCCCTTGCGCTATTTTCCCATGTCTCGGGCTAATCTGCCTATGTATGACAGGGGCGCACCGAGAGGGGGGACGAACGGGACCGGTCCCACTCCAGAATGTCAGTTTTCTGAACATAATTTACAAATTACGTATAAAATGTGGTCTGTATATTATTACAAAGTCCGATAAAATAAAATAAAACCTTTTAATCTAGAATAGCAGTCCTTAAGTGCTCAGATGGGCCCTATTTTTCCGACTCGTTAGGACTTGGGACAACTAATGCCACCCCCCCCCCCCCCAACCAAATCCTGGGTGCGTTACTGATGTATGATGACCCTTTAACTAAAGGAACAATAAGCATTTTTCACCAAAATCGTTTTAGAAGTTAAAAAGATTAGGACCAAGCTGTTTAATTGTTTATTATGGTCAATCGGTTCATATGTATTTAAGTTAAGGGTCATACGGTACGTATAAAAAAGACACAACAAAAGATTTGTTTTAAAATTTAATACTGATAAAAAAACAATTATGTTACTACAAAACAAATCAGTCATTTTTTAAAATAATGAAATTGTGTAAATTAAACAGTTTTACGGAGAATATTAAATCCTACCTCGTAATTATAGTAATTTTCTTCGCACTTTTTGTTCTGCAAAATCTTTAATCTTTAATAATATCTGATAAATTTATACTGCCGCAAACCTTGTGTTCTATTGAAATCATAGCCAATCCAGATAATCTATTCTGTGTCATGGTGGATCGCAGATAATTTTTTATTATTTTTAATTTAGAAAAGCTTCTTTCACCATTTGCAACTGTTACTGGTAAAGTTAGAAGGATCCTGAGCGCAATACTGATATTTAGACCAAATCTTAAATCTGTTACAAATTTCAAAACATCTTGAGGATATAAATTTCTATTTAAAAACATACAAAGGACTGACAACACCTCACAAAATTTTAATGCATTTATATCGCTTGAGTTGTCATGAGTTAAAATAGCCTGGAGGTTCTTACAATGTTTTAACAATTCATCTTTTGGGAGTCCTCTTAAGACATATGTTATACAAAAAAGCAAAATGTTTACTATGCTCAGAAATCTGGGAAAATCTTAATTCTAAGGAGTTTATGGCTGTATCCATAATGTGAAAAAATACTTGAATTTTATATTTTTGACAAGTAAATTGCTTTTTCTTGGATCGTGCACGAGGTCCAGTCACATTTTCAAAGTCTAACATCTCGCAATCAATTTCAGAAGCTAAGGCTTTGGCGTCTTCAAGAACTTGAGTAAAATACACATCTGAACGTGAGTTTTCAAAGAAATCTTTTGTATTTTTAAGTAATTTAATGACGGAAACTAAGTCAAAATCTTTACTTTGCATTAATTTACTAACAGGGTTTATGCGATTCAAAGTTTCGTACCAAATTATAATAGAACATAAAAATTTAAACTGTTTAATTTGGTTCAACAAACCCGAAGCTTCGTCTCGTGTGGAGGTATCCATATCTGTGTTTTGGTAAACACTAAGCAATGCATCCTAAACTTGTCCTATTTGATGTCTTAGTGGTTTTATTGCTTCGATTCGACTTTCCCATCTCTTGTCACTAAGTGCTTTTAGAGTCATACCTTTTACATTCTTCAAAAGAATTGACCACCTTAATGTTGAAGTGGAAAAAAAAACATTATTACAAAAAATTGAAGCTTCCAGTGAGGACTTTGCCATGTCGTTTACCACTAAGTTTAAAGAATGACTACTGCAAGGAACGTAAAATGCCCGTGGATTGATGTTTTTAATCCTGGCTTGGACGCCGCTTTGAATACCTTTCATATTAGATCCATTATCGTATCCTTGCCCTCTTATGTTTTCTAAAGACAATCTAAGTGCTGATAATTGTTCCACGATAATTTTTGTTAGTGCCAGACTTGTGGATTTCTCGATTGGTATAAATCCTAAAAAAACTTTCATTTATTACAATCTCTGACATTCTTGAATGGTCTTGGGATTGAATAATAGAAATATACCGAATTATCATAGTCATCTGCTCAGTTTTGCTAGCGTCTGGAGTACAATTTAAAATAATAGAGTAATATTTCGATGTAATGATAGCTTCCATAATATGTTTTTTTATGCCGTCTGAAAGTGTATTAATGAACTCATTTTGAATTGTTTTACTTAAGTAGGTTGCTTGTTTCTTCTCTTTTTTCAAAACTCTGAGTACATGTTCCTGCATAACGGGATCAAATTCGGCTAACAACTCTACTAGTTTTAAAAAATTACCATTGTTATGTTGATACAGATTATCAGAAGTACTTTGAAAAGCCGAGCCATTTTTAGGCAACATTTTGATGATTGAGGCAATTCGTAACAATACTCTATTCCAGTGTTCTATTTCTGATTTAATTATTCTCTGTGACCCGGCATCTATCGTACGACGAGCCTACGAGAAAGTTCTACCCAAGATTTTACAGCTTCTACATGGTTTCGTGATGTCTCATGAGATTTAAGCATATCACCTACATGCTTCCAATTTTTGTAGCCATATACAAGCCAATCTCTCAAAATTTCTTCACCGTTATGAAGCTTTCTCTTATAGTATCCCGAAGTAAACCTCCGACCATTGATATCTTGTGGAAATTCAAATTCATTCTATTTACCAAATATATTGTTTCTGCATCTGTTAATCTATTGGGCCACGTGGCTGGGTCGACATCTAAAATAGATGTTGATTCTCTAGAAACACTTGGAGTTGCAATAGCACCTTCACCTGCAATAGCAGCTTCACCTACAATAGCAGCTTCACCTACAATAGCACCTTCACCTGCAATAGCGCTTGACCCAGAAGTAGAAGCACCAGGTTCACAGATTATATTGGAATCGGACGTATGTTCTTCTTAAGGTTTAAGCGGAATCTCAGCTAAAGCATCGGTTTCTGGTATGGGTGACGATGGTTTGTTTAGCTGACCATTCTTCAAAAAGGATTCTAATGCCTCTGCTTGCTTTTGTCGCTATGCGTCTTTTTCAAGTCTTCGTTTTTTATATTGGTATCCCGAGGAGCGTGATCTACCGTCAGCCATTCTGTACGGTAAAAAATAAAAATATGAAATAAATTTAAATATATGTAATAACATTGCTAATGTTATAAATTCGAGATTTATTATGTTTCGCTGACTGCTACTTTTTTTCGATTAAACCAATGAATCAATTTGGATACATTTTGGTATGTAGATATAAATTGAAGTTATTAAAGTCCCGAATAGCCTATTTGTCAAATAAGAGCTGTCAAACTCATACAACAACTGTCAAAAAACTGAAAATTTAATTGACAAATAGGCTAACGGGAGATGGTGAAATCGGCACTAAAACTATTTTACTATTTACCGTAAGGAACAAAAAGTAAGTACACTTTTTAGCAAGGTGTGTTCAATATTACGTATTTTTTTACGTACTGCAATTTACTTTATAAAATAGATAGGTACATACGTAGTAAATTCACACTCGCGCTTCAATATTTATATGATTTATATGCACCACTAAAAATCGCGTCACTTTTAAATTTAAGAATAGAACCAACTTGTAGACTTAGCATTTATTTCACATAAATAGATAAAACACTTTAATTCTGTATCACTTATTAACCGCTACATTATTCACGAATATGACGAAAATTTGTCTCTAGGGCAGAACATTTTTACTAGGAGTCTTCTAAATAAGTAATGGAAAAATAGTACAATCTTTTGCTTATATATGTATATATATAAGATATTTAAGGGATTCCCCTAAAATGTCGTGTTGTACGAATGTAGCTAAAGGGTATTCCTCCGAAAGTTTGAGGGAAATCCACATCAAACATAAACAGACTGGGAACCCTCAGTTCAGAAATGTAAAATCGGCAGAAAATTCGGATGAATTTTTTTGTATTCTAGTTTCTAAGTTCTAGTCTAGTTGGTTCCTTATTTCCTATTTAGGTATTTCTCTTCTTCTTAGTGTTCCACAAAATTTCAAAAGTATTGATAGTTTACTCGATACCAGTATCGTATCAGATTTATCGATACCGAGAAAAGTATCGAAACAAAAGTATCGATATTGTTAGGTATCGAGTACTTTTCAATTCATTTTTAAAGCCTCCGTAATATCAAATATTATCCGAGAAATTTCGGAGCTTATCACCAAAGAGACATTTAATAATGGTATCAAACTAACTAAATTTAAATTTCGACGTATTAAATTGTCGGTACAAAAATAAATTAGAGCAACAGTAAAAAAGTAAATCAGGAAAACTGTTTTAAATAATTTTTTACTTAATTGATAAAAATAAATCTACTTTTTGCGGATCCCTACTTCTTCTTTCTTTCTTTTGAACTAAAATAATTCAGTTAAGTAAAATACTTAAATATTTCCACTATCCAACCTGAAGAAGTTTGGAAGGTGGCACATAAAATTCTCAACCTGCCAACTTGGGTGGTGGATGGCTAATGGCTAGGTTGGAAAATAGGAATAAGTCAATTTTGCCGCCCCTCATTTTTTGACGCTCTGGGCAAATGCCCGGCTTGCCCCCCATAGATCGGGGCCTGACGTCAGGGATGGACTCTCAAAACCGAACTTCCGCTATACAAAGCAACTTATAAGAATAAGACCTGTAATTACTTAATGCTTTCCAATATGGCGCTCGATTTCTCCCACTTATATGGAACGCCTTAATATACTTGAAAGGAAGATACTTAGAGCTTGCACAGGACTCTACAGAAGAGCTAACACGGAAAATACTTTCGTAACGATGTAGTTTACGAGGTGTCCAATGTTACCCCCATTCAGGAATATCTATTCGAATTTGCCGTAAGTAACTAGCAAGACTCCCAACTCACCCTAACCCAATCATAAACAGTTTGCCGGATCTTCTCATACCGGAAGACTTTTCATACCTTTCACCCCTTATGTTAATAAGGCCCGAGGCAAGAAATATCCACCTTCTACTTGTTGGTAGAATAAGTTTTTACAACCATAAAGATGATTACCATCGCGGGTAGTCTCATTTCAGCCACGTTTACTCAGAGAGTGTCTTTGAAATACGCCAATTCTGTAGGAACCATCTATTCCTATACTCCCCTAACAGTTCACATCTTATTCTTCCTTTTCTCCCCCCCCCCCCCCTCACTTTGCAACTAACTCCAAAGAGAGAATTACATACACAACGGCTAATGGCTAATTTAGCGCATTAGCCGTAAAGGATAAAAACGACACCGAAAAGCAAAGTTTCAAAGAATACCAAGGACAACTGTCAACAAGAGGACAAGAGATGACATGAAACCGAACTGAGGTCTAGAGATGAGTCCCAAGGTTCAAAAGAAGAAAATACAGAAAACATCGAGGGGAAAAGACGACAACTGAAAGACGAAAATGGTGCAAAACACAATTGACTTGACTTGACTTGCAGAAAATCATTCTTGGCTCAGAGTTCATCTGATTTAGAAACTAATCCGAGTAACAAGATTATTTTTCGTTACCACCATCATAGAATATTTAATTCTATTTTGTAGTGATTAATATGAAAATTTCCTATCATTTCCTATACTCGTACCCACACCTAAGTACAAGAACAATTCTGCCGCAGCAATTATTCTGCTACTCTCCTGCCTAAGCAGAAGAATAATTCTGCCGCAGAGACTAATCTGCTGCACTCCTGCCCACACCTAAGCAGAAGAATAGTTTTGTCACAGAGACTAATCTGCTACACTCCTGCCCACACCTAAGGACAAGAACAATTCTGCCGCATCAAATAATTTGCTACCCTCCTGCCCACACCTAAGCAGAACAATTACTCTGCCGCAGAGACTAATCTTCAGAATAATTTTATATTTAGGGGCTAATCTTAATTATTTCTTTAAGCCTAATACGGAGTTCGAGTTAAAGGTGGAAATAAATTTAACCGCTGGTAAAATCTCAACCAAAACTTTTACTGTAAAATGCTCCATTTTTCTATTACAAGACAGATGGCGTTCTGTAAATCTCCATTCATTTTACTGACCATTTTAATGTGCAGAGCATGTAAAACTTTGACATTTATTTCATTGTTCACACAAAGCGAGTTTATTATTTTTCCCGTCGATTTCCTTGACGAGGATACACATTTAGACCTACTACAGCAACAATCTCGTCGTCGATTTTGTGATAAATATCCATTATAAATAATAATCATTTAACATTTTTAAAATTCTTCCGATTTATTGTGGTTTTAACAACAGACACGATTTCTCCACAAAAAACTTACGACAACTTTTTACCACAATTAGGCTTTACAGAAGCAATTTTCTGCCTTCTGATGACACGCAGCACCGCTTACAGGAATAATTGCATTCCGATGTAAAGGTAATTTTGCTACCCTTCTGCTTACACGCAGCAGCACTTCAGTAATAATTACATTCCGGTGGAAAACTCATTTTGCTACCTTTCTGCCAACACGCAGTAGCTGCACTAATATTTTACCACAGCAGTTTATGTGAAAGAATTCTGTTCTTTTTTCGTTTTTTTTTTGTTTCAGAATCAAAGGGGCGGCGAGTGGACTGGATTGCGCTAGATTGAATTTTCTTTGTTCAAATTTCTTTTATTGAATAATTGTAATTGTATTTAGGAACCATTGAATTTAATTCTGAATTTTGTACCGTGATATTTAGTTTTAAGCAATATTTTTTTTGAATAAAATTTTATGTTTGAACTTTTAAGGCTGAGTTGTCCTTTTTACTGGCACCCTCCTCCCACGTTCAAGACCTAGATCTCAATGGTATACAAATATATGATTACAATTATGCACAATCAGAGTTGTTTTTTTTTATCTTGGATCCGTATCTCTTATCTAAATCCACTATACAAGGTCTGTGTTCACTGTTGGATTTTCATAAATATTCAGTGAAATATTTTCATTTGAACCTCACATAACCTTTGATCGTTTGGGGAATGAAATTACGAATTGTGTGATTTAATTGATGTATTTATTCGAAAAGGCTATTCGCGAATAACGAATAAAATTGTTATTAGTAATCGTTATTCGTTATTTGAATATTTTTTGTCGATCAGCCAAGATCTAGTTTTCAGTGAAAAATGATTCATTTTAGCATTAACAACTATGAGCACGTTATAATATTCCACGTCAAATCATTCGGATTAATTCGGATAATGAAAGGTTTTCTAAAGGCTGTGATAACTAAGATGACATTAAAAGTTTTTCTCTGTGCATTAAAAACATGTATGAACTTATCTGCTATAGAAGCACAGATAATTTTAGTTAATAAAAATAAAACGTATTTCTAGAGGGCATACTTACATACATACATCTCTACGAGGAGTTTTCAGATTATTTTCTTCATCAAATGGAAAATTATGTAAAGTGGATTATGTCATGTGCCGCCAAGAAAACTTGATATCTAATTTTCGAGTTATCCTACTATGTAGAGCCTATTATAATAGGCAGGACACGTTCTCGTTTCTGGCAGACGTTAAACTTTTCGGGTTATGATGGGAAATGGATGGGAATGTCACTATTCACCTGACACCAGGATTATATCTAATGATAATACCCAAACATATATAAAGACATTTGGCTTCTTGCCAAACTTCCTTTTTGGCATAAAAGCAGAAGTGTTTGTTTATCAGAAAAAGAGAAAAGTAGAATGGCATCAGTTTGTGATATTTTGAAATTGAGCTACATGGTGGCACTCCCTCGATTTATACATTGATGAAATGTGAGATCTGCAATCAATTGTCCATTAAAAAGAATAAGACTGTTTTTCTTTTCACAATATAAAAAAAACAAAAAAACAAAAAGGAACAAACAAGTCACGAATGCTGAGGATAAGGACTTCTCTCTTTATTAACTTCTTCAATTCCTTTGAGTCAGAGCTTTTTGAGTCGTCTTATGATGGAAATTAAAAAAAATTCTCACAGGATTTTTTACTACCTTGCAGCCAGGTGATATACACAATGCTTCCTTTTAGATATACAAATTTGAAAATTGTAGGTATGGATTTGTCGGAAACAGTTAAATATTAATTTTAGAGTGTGCCTCAACCATTCGAGTTGGTTTGCATTTTCAGTAATAAAAGATAATGGGACTAGACTTTGCTAAGCATTTCTATTGTTGTTGTTTTTTTGAGTGGAAAATGTCTTTATAATTGTTATTTATTTCTTTTATGAGCTTATTTTTCAGTTCCATGAGCTTTTGTAAAATTTTATTCTGGCTGGATGAACACAGGAAATAGAATGCTTTTAATATTAAGATTCTTTGATTGCTTGTGCAAAGTAGTAGCCCAGGTGTTGGAAGGAGTTTTGTCTGACAATAGCTTCTTGAGGAATTCTCGGTAGCTTTGAAAATTTCTAGGAGCAAGGCTTTACAATTTGCTCCAGATTAATAATCCATAGTTGTTTGTAGCTCATTTTTGACATGCTAAAGATTAAATTTTGAGTGGGAGCGTGGAGCATGCAGGAAAAAAAAATAACTTGATCGAACCACAAATAAAAAATACAAACGTAAAAATGTTTTAATATGAAAGTAGAATTTTGCTGTTATACTCGTACATATAGCTGATTGTCATGAAAAAATTTCATTAGTATAATGTCCTTATGGCTTTAGATAGTATATTAAAACAAGGATTTGAAAGATGCATAATCAATTTTATGTCCTTCCAATCAATCACTAAGCTTTCTATCTCTATCAATGTCTTCCATGGATAAGTCATAAGCAATCACTTTAACTTCTTCTTTTTTCTTCTGTTTCCACTTCAGGCTCCCCTTTTCAAGAGTTTCTATATTGATTGAAGCAACTGTACTCGACTTGGAAGTGTGAGTATGGTGCGTATGACAGTGATAAATCTGCATTGGTGTTCCTATCCGAAAAGTTAATAGAAACTAGCCGTTTTACAAGATCTTAATTTTTAATATTAATAAACTTGCTGGTGACTTCGAAGAGGAGACGAGAGGGGGCAACCTAGCGGAATTATAATTTCGTAACCGCAATCGCTTGCTTACTATGTCATTTTATCATGAGCCTATTCCTTAACTTTCCTTTTTCAACTCTCAGTCGCTGTATTGTCGTTAGGTGTGTCATTTCGATGTTATTTGGCTGACGAATGTAATCCTTTGCTTTCTGTATTTGATCTGATGCGATGGTATCGGAACTTCAATTTAGCCTCAATTTGTGAGATTTTCTGGGAGTCATGGACAGAGAGGAGAACCCTATACAGCTTTCCTCGCTCACTTCTTAAAATTTTCAATGAAGGCTTCCGATGAGGGGGACGATGCCGTTGTGTATTTTCTCGAGCCTAACATTGGGTTGAAGTACTCACTAAGATGGTCCAGTGTTGTATTCCAAACTAAAGTCTTCGCCATTGCAATGGCAGAGAAGTTAGCCCGTGATATGCAAATGAAGGGAAATCACATTGCTATTCTTAATGGCTCTGAGTGACTCTCAGATACCACCTAAGTCTCTGGGGACAGCAGGATGTATTTGAATATATTGCGAATTCGTAACAGAGCAGCGCCTATGGACACTTGGTCACAAGGGAATCATGAGGGATGGGAGAGCGGACTAGCTAGCCAGGGCTGGCGCTAGCTTCTCATTTCTTGGACCACAGTCTGCTATTAGCGTTGGCACCTCAATGATCGTTTCTTTCAATAAAGCGGATATTCAAATGAAGTTTCAGCGCAGAAATGGGCGATCCTGAACACTTACAGGTGTATGAAACTGTCGTTTGATAGACCAAATAGGTAGTTCATTAACTTTCTCTTGGTGGTCGGAAAAAAAATATAGAACTGTAGTTGCTATCATCACTGGCCTCAGTCCGCTTATAAAGATGGGCGTTGTTGATAGCACTGAGTGTCTATCCTGGCATAGAACATAGAGAGCTTGAGACAACCGAACACGCGTATGTCCTGTCAGATGCTCTTGGATCTTCCGTCCTCTCTGCGGATAACCTGAAAAGCTTAACTCACCTGGACCTGATGCGTTTCATTAAGAGAAGAAAAAAAACGATGTTCCCCAAACCAAAGAAACCTTCTACTCTGTTACAACCGATAAAAGTCTTGATTCAAAGAGTGGCACTAACATTTGTACATTACATACTTAATTTTGTGTAATTATCACTTTTTAACTAACTAAATTGCACTAAATTTCTATATATTTAGTTTTCATCGATGTATAGTTTATTTTTTTATTTTTAAGAAAAGGGGACGAGAGATCCCAAGCACGGAGTCCAAAGCGGCCCATTGTACTATCGTTCTAGAAATCCCATCACCAAAACCTTCCAGTTCTCTTAAGGGGGGAAATAGGTGTAGACGTTTAAAAAAATTCAACTTTTGTATAAATCACTTGCAGAACTATTCAAAAATATACTCCTAAAATTTTAAGTCAACATTCCAATGCGTTCAAAAGTTATAAGCAAGTACGTCAGCGTCCTTCGTTCAAATGTCGGACCGCGTGGCATGCCACTTTTTTTCAAACGCGTTTTTCTCGAAACGACTTCTGTCAAATTTGCGTAAACTTTAGCTTAAAAAGTTTTTAACCGATCATTTCGAAATTTGGTAAATAGTTTCTCTATATAAATAGGTGCTATTTGAATCTGAATCCTCAGTAATATCTGCGTTTTTTTGTTTTTGTGTTTTTTTTTTAAAGAAAAAGGTACGAAAAATGGAAAAAACCGTGTCTTATGTTCACACCCCTCTAAAAAAATACTAGTTTTAATTTTTTTTGAGAAAATTGAGGTTCACATAGAAGGGACATATCTAAAAAAAGTAAATTCTTTGTGCAGTTCATTTTAGATAAAAATTGCGGGATCTGAAATATTCGCACACTGCTCAGTCGGATGCGGAACATCAATGCACTGCAGCTGGTATCTCCATTACTTTTCGAGAAATTTTTCTGAAAATTTCAGAAGTTATTCTCAAATATACGTGTAAAATAACGTCATGATATCAATAAATAATGCACTCTTTATCTGTCAAAAAAATGCACGAAAATCATTGTAAAAACGCCATCCTACCCCTACTTACCTTTAATGCTTAATGAAGTGCATGTGGTCTTGGTGAGGAAGATTTTTCAATTCATATACAGATAGGAGGGCAGACCCTAGAGTATCCAGCCTGGTCCGGGCGATGGCCGGATAAGCACACAGAAAGTTTTCGGTTGTCTCAGGTTCTTCATTCAGGCAGGTCAGACACTCAGGGCTGTCAACAGCTCCCATTCTTGTTAGATGATCGTGAAGCGAGCTGTGACGGCTGATGATGTCAACCGCAATTCCATATTGTTTCTTTCCAAGCCCCATGAAAAAATACGAGATATTCCTATTGGGCACATCAAGAAACAGTTTTGTGCACCTACAAATACTCAGGTTCTCCCATCTCTGCTGATACTTCCTATGAACATCCGTTTTGATGAGACTCCCGATACTCGAGCTGGTAACGCCTAAGGCACGTTACTGTCCAAGGAACGGAGAATCAGAGCCAGCCCTAGATGTTATCCGAGGGCCATTCACAGCCATCAAGGCTGCCTGACTATACGAAGTGATAGCAATGTCTTTACCCTAAGTAAAGCTACAAGACTTACAAGACTGCGTACTTTGAGGTGGGTATATTTACACTTACTTTTGGGCAAAAAAGGATTAAATTTGGACCCTTTTACTTTTCTCTCCTAATACTATGGATTTCAGTCGTAATCTAAAGAATAACGAATTGTCCTATTCCTATGGTTCTATTGGCCTTTGATTTAATTCAACAAATATTGGTGGCATTCTGCTGACAACAGAATACTCTCACTGAAAAGCCATGGTGATGTAGTAATATAAGTGGATGGGAGCATACCCAAAATTGTTCGAATTACATAGTTTTCCTCCATCGACTTATTCCAAGGGTTTAAGGGCACACAAGAATAGAAAATCCGGATTTTGTTCCATTCAAATACATTCAAAATCTAGGAGATGATAAAACGAACTGAAATAGAATAGTTTTGAGACTCTCTATAGTTAGTCTATACATTTTTGTATGTAGCTTTTTTTTTTATTACTTTTGGGTAAGGGGCTGAGAAAGGAATTATTGAATATGTTTTAGATCAGCTTGAAGTATCCCCAGATGTGTTGAGATGTAAACATTTGATTAAGTCTGAAGTGAATATTGATTTTTCGAAATTTCATAATTTTAAACAGGAATGTTCCTGGTCACACTATTGTTTACTCGACTGCTGAATGAGGATATATGGCCATGTGAAGTTGTTGTACGTATTTAGGTATTTACTAATCTGATAAAAAACGGAGCTGCAATATTATTGTTAATTCAGAAAATATAGGTGACATTCCTATTTGCCTTGTATCCTATGTATTCCACCTAATTAGCCAGCAGAAATATATGAAAAATATTTATTTAAAAATTTAAAATATTAATAATGTCAATTGATTAACTGAAACTATGCAGCTGGAGAACCATCCGGGTGATTCTGATCTTTTGTCGTAGCTTAGGCGTATATTTTAGTCACATATTTTGACATTTCACCACAAATTTTCGTACTTTTATATTCACCATATTCATTTTAATTTATCCTTTTCATAAACCACAAAATAAACTAAAATGAATTTGTAATGAATTAATGTCAGAATACACGCCTAAAACTACGACAAATTAGTCAACTGCTTCCGAGGTTTTGACAAAAATTTTATACTGTGGTAAATGGATATTCTACAGCTAATTAGAGCAATAGAAGTGCTTAAATTCGAAATAATATTTTGGGTTTGAAATGTGTAGTGTCATTTTCAGTTCATTCTACGTAATGTAGGGCTTGCTGAATTGAATAAAAACACGAAAAAATCAGTAAAAAAGTTCATTTCGTTTAGACGTATATTTTGACATTACAGTACGACAAAAGATCAGAATCACCCTCCAGGTGAAAATTAAAGTACGAAAATTTGTGGGGAAATGTCAAAATATGTTACTAAAGTATATGCCTAAGCTACGACAAAAGATGAGCGACCCTAGCCATAGCGCACAGAAAAGTATTCCTGGGTACCAATACTACTGCAAGCAAATCAGCTTCGGCCATTTTGAAATTGCGAGATTTCTGAAATTTCTTTCGGCTGGCTGTACGATGTTTACCTGCGATTTGAGGTAATAATATAATAATTTATTAATAATTACGTGTTATGAATTTGTGAAACAGTTATTGTTTATATAAAAAACTGTGACATAATTGAATACGCACAAAATTAATTTCGCTAATCATATAAGGAACTACTCGAAACAATATTATTGTGCTGGCACGTTTCAGCACAAAGGGAGAGAGTTCCCTCCTTCCATAAAAAGGTCCCTAGAGGCACTATTTTCAAGATAACTCAATTTTAAATTCAGTAAAATTCAAGGAAATTAAGTTGTTACAGACTGTGAATTACTTCATTTGAAATGTCATTGATAGTTCTTCGCTATGACTAAAGATCATTTCAGAGTACAATAATATTATTAAAAGCTATCAAGAAAATTTGCAAGTATTTGCTGTAGTAGAAGAATATTAGAAGAATTTTTAGAAAAAAACTTTTTATTTTTAAGATTTCAAGTTAAATTATTAAATATAAGAGAAAATACAACCGCCTCATCTGGACAAGTTGTGCGCTTTCATCGTTACTGGTTAATGGCAGTTAATAAATTCAAGAAGTAAAGACATTTGTCTCGCTAGCTCAGAGGTAAGAGCAGGTGCCCGGAAAGCGGCAGGTCCTGGCTTCAAAAACCGAACGAGGCGGTTATTTTTTTTCTTGTATTGGAATCGTAAAAATAATAAGTTTTTCTAAAAATTCTTCTATTGCATCTGATCGATTCTAAAAATTCTTTTGTTCTATTTTATCTCTCCTGTCCAAAGTGTTTGAAAAAATTCTGTACAAGCAGATCTGTGCATATCTGAAAAACAATAATTTCTTGAATCCTTATCAATCTGGCTTTAGATCTCGATACAGTTGCACGATCGCTCTCTTCAAAGTTACCGAAGACAGACGGCTAGCCTGGCAATTGATGAAGAAAAGGTTACTGCAGTTGTGGTGCTGGATACTTTCAAGGATTTTTATAACGTCAATAGGCTTTTAATTAATAGGTTGCGCAACACTCTCTGCGTGCAAACTTGTGGCATCTAATGTCTCTAATAGAATGCAATTGATCGAGTATAATAATTTATCCTCTGAGCTCTTGTTAACGAATTGTGGTGTACCTTAAGGTTCTATTTTGGGACCGCTACTTTTCTCTATTATCATAAGTGACCTGCCGAATATGATAAGATACTCTAAATTTCAACTCTATGCTGACGATTTAGAACTTTATATCTCCATGCCTTTGGGGTTGATTGATGATGGTGTGAATAAACTCAATGAGGATCTCTTGGTAGTCTTGAATTGGTCTAAGCAAAATATTCTAGTTCTCAATCCCAATAAAAGTAAATCGATTGTTAATAATAAACATGTCGTAGACACTTCTTGTTTTCCATCGATTTTACTCAATGGATACCCTATCATGTACTGCGATAATGTTAGAAATTTCGGTATTACATTTAACAAAACCTTGATTTGGAATAATCAAGTTAACAGCATCACTGCTAAGATCTATGGAACTCTTCGTATGCTTTCTCTATCTATCTATACTCTCTATCCACTAGACGTGTGCTTATTCGTACGCTCATTATTCCTATTATTATGTATGATTGCGAAATTGTTGATGGCAAGATGGACTGCACTTTAATGCACAAGTTCAATACTGCCTTCAACTCAGCTGTTCGTTACATTTACGGACCTCGAAGATTTGACCATATCAGCGCACATGTTATTTCAGTTATTGGATGTCCTTTAGTGTCCTATCTCCATCAAAGAGTATTAATCTTTTTATTGAATATCCTTAAATATAGAAAACCGGACTATCTGTTTAATATTTTTAATTTTTCTCGTTCTAACCGAACTTCTACGTTAATTAATCCGTGATATACTTGTGTGATATCAGAGCGTCAGTTCCTTATCCAGGCTACCAGGGTATGGAATCATCTTCCGCCTCCGCTCAGAAGAGCACGCAGCAGAGATAAATTTAGTTTTGAATTAGCTAGATACATGACTGCAGGACTTTATTTAAGCGTAATTTTTAGCACTAACATTATACAGGTCTGGTTGTATATTGCTTGTAGAGATATTGATTTTCTCTTAACTAGCATGTGTGGAATATTTGCTTTTTTTGTACATACACTAATGTACTTTCTTTTCGTTATACTTAATCTCACTTTAAGTAAATTTAGTAGTTAGTCTTTTTTCTCATCCTATGCATACTTATAAGACTATTTTTTCATGTCTTAATTGTATAGAGTTAATTATAAATAAATTTGAATTTGAAATTTGAATTTGAGTCCTGCATGGGACAAGATTAAAATAAGAATATTGTTTTTGTTGAAAGAGGACAAAAACAAAAAACAAAAGCTGCAAAGAGATTTATTTCATGATCGGTCAGCTGATGGCTGTCATTACAAACTTTATTATTTATTTATTTTTTTATTTCCTGTCTACAGATACAGAGTACCTTACAGACTAAGCCTTAAGAATAAACTACGAACAACTATGTAGATGCTGCAATTCAAAAATACAACTTTTAAATTTCTCTCTAGGCAGATCAATATCAGTACAGTATGTATATTTATTAAATTGTATAACGGAATTAGTGATAGGTTCATTATAACCGTAATTGGTTCTATGTAATGGTACTTGCAACAAATGACGTGGTCTTATAAGCCTTTCTGGAACATACCAATTAATCATTGAGAGGAGCTCCGGTCATTTAATACGATAACATATAATATGTCTTATAAACGTTGTACAAGCAGCTTCTCTTCTGAAGTCCACCTTGGATAAACCTAACAGCGAGCAGCGTATATCATACGAAGGCATGTTATGCCTACAATAAGGGTGTTTACCTAACGCCAGTCTTGTGAATGACTTTTGTATTGCTTCGATACGGTTTATATGTACTTTATAGGATGGACACCAAATAATGGGGGCGTATTCCACTATGGATCTTACCAATGAATAAAAAAGAGCTATCAAGGAGTCAGGATCCTTTAATTCCTCTGTGTTACATCTTATAAAGCTTAACATCATAAAAGATTTAGAAATAATATATTCAATATGACTAATAGAAGATAACTTAGAATAGAAAATGACACCTAGATCTTTAGTTTCCGCTACTCTGGGAACAGATGAAGCTCCAATTTTATAATCGAAGACTATTGGTGTTGACTTTCGGTAAAAGGGCATTACTTTACATTTAGAAACATTTAGCGACAAGTTATTCTCTGAGCACCATCTACCAAGGCCATTTAGATCGTTTTGAAGAAATATGCAATCGGTGATTGAATTTATTTTCACAAATTATTTCAAGTCATCTGCAAACAATAAACATTCCGCAAAGCAAAAAATATATTAACAATGTCGTTGATAAATAGCAAAAATAGAAGCGGACCAAGGTGACTATCCTGAGGAACGCCCGAATTTACCTCGATGACCTTTGACAATTTATTGCTCATTTTAACATATTGCATACGATTTGTTAAAAATGAGGAAATCCATATGAGAATGTTATAATTGAAACCAAGACGCATAAGTGTATTAATTAAAAGCATAATATCAACACGATCAAAAGCTTTCGAAAAGTCGGTATATATCGAATCGACCTGGGCATGCTCATCAATAGAATTAGTAGCATAGTTTGAAAAAATTGCAAATTTGTACATGTTGACCTACCTGAGATAAATCCATGCTGATTCGAAGACATAAATTACTTTACTATAAATGAACTTTTAGAGTTGACTATAAAATCCAGGAATTTTGGTATGTTATTCATAATAGATACAGCCCGATAGTATATTACCAAATTTGTTGATCCAGGTTTGTGGATAGGAGTTATATAAGATGTCTTCCATGCAATTTTTAAGCAAATTAGTACATATGTTATCCATATCAGGCTTTGTACTAGAGCCTAAATTATTTATAGCAGACTGAACATCCTCCACATCTATCGCAATATCGCCAACGTCAATTGGGGTGTTAGTGCAAAAATCAAATGTTGGAAAGTAACCACCTATGAACTGTATCAAATTAATCTGCGAACATGTTACAGCTAGATGTAATGTCATGAGATTTTGAATTGTTATATTCCAGTACTTTAGGATATCCGGATATCAGAGGACAGAATTTCCTTATTTACCCATGTTTCTTTCAGTCATAACAATTACATCATAATTATTGCCCAGTACAGCCAATGAAAAGTTATTTACCTTTTTTCTCAATTCATGGGCATTCTGGTAGAATATGCTTAAAGAACACGACAAGTTTTGAAGTCTCTGAGAATTATTATAATTTAAAGAATTAAGAAGTGACAAACAAGTCTTCATATGTAGGCTGTAAATACCCAATTATTTTGGTATCTTCGTTACATTTACCGATATCAAGTTTTTTTGCAAATTGGAAAAAATTACGTATAACAATACCTGCAGGCCAAAAATCCGCTACCTGTACTTTGGAGATCAAATGCTCAGGCACACCTAGTTTTGAAGTGATGAACCTTAACCCCGATCTATCAGCGTCTTTTTTTAGCAAATGCCTGCATAAGAGTAAATCATGCGATATGTTCGCTTTGGAAGATAGGAATTTGACAAGGGCCTTTTCGGAGGTTTCAGAATGAAGGCGAGAGACATGCAACCATTTAAATTTATTAACCACTGAATTACTTGACTGGCTAGAATTTTTTACTGCACTTTTGTTCCGCATATTTGATGATTCACTATAACATGCTGGAATCTGATCGTGCTCAGGAATGCAGATAACGGATGAATCTACTCGTTGATTAATTTTTGATTTATAGTTTGCAAATTCATCCCTGAGACTAGAAATTTCATCTGCAAGTTCTGAGACTTTATCGATCAGAACACTTATGGGTAGAACACAGCAGCTGGAGCATTTCCACAGTATGTTTTGATTGGTTTCTAACACTTTCAGGCATTGATCATCTAACCTTGCACATCTTTTATGAAAAACACGATTACAAAATGCACAATTGACTTTTATTTTGTCCGTATTCACTGTATCACACTTACCACAATTGGTTGAAGTCATTTTAAGTACATATTACTAAATAACTGTTGCGACAGATTTATAAATAAAGAGCAACTTAAAGAACGTCTGTACACGACCGATGCCACTATGTTTTTGTAATATCTCTCCAATTTCCAATAAATTCAGTTAATTTTTATTGACGATAGATAACACTTTTACTATGCAATTTACTCTATTTGAAATTGAATCGAAATGTTGCAAAATAGTTGTTGACGTATACTTTATGTAACACACTGCACACTTGACTCCATTTAATTAAAAATTAAGACATTATGGAAACAGTCTTTCTAGCCTATTATGCTTTCTCATTCAGGTTGAGGTTATTACTCATATTTCATATCGGGTTGACTTATGTGACAAATTATAACTGATATACTAGGTTTGTTCTTAGGTGACTTGCCAAAATATTCAATTAGTCCCATAAGTTATTGTATTTGGAAGTTTAATTTGTGTAGCAGTATAATTGACTACTTCAATCAGCATAATGTTTCTTTTAAAGCCTTTTTATTTTCCTAAGATCCTCACTGTACTATGATTGTGACGGTGCAAAGGGTTAGTGAAGCGCAGAGCTGCCATGCCAGGGGAGAATAACTGGAAGTGCATCGAGATTCGTGCTGAAAGGACATTGACGTCTGATTTCTGATGATAGTGCGTGTATGACCCAGTATGCAGATTGGTATTTGCACCTTGGTATGCTATAAGACTACTGGCTGTAGTCTCAAGCCTCTCCTAGCCTAAAGGGCGGATCACAACCTTCTCGTGGCCCACTGCTGTCACTTTATATAAGTGCTAATATGATTAAGCCCGAGCGGAGGTACCAGTAACGTTTAAGGATCTGCATGAAGGTCCACTGCGAGTACTCATGATCGTATGATCATGTTATACGAAGCCATACCAAATGGGTAGCCGACATTGCTAACTTGGTACTACGGGGTTGTGGAGCCCCGCATAGAGCTGCACTTATAGTAGAAATATTCGCCTCAACTTGGGAAGGCCCCGTTGTGGGAGCATCGCAGTGGTTGTGGTAGCCCATATTCGGGCAGAGAGCGATTGTATGAGTCTGCATGACTTAGGCGAACATTCTTCTCTGAACAGAGTAGTTTGTTCTTTTGACAAAATTGCATACTGCGTCCGACAATTTGAAGGATGATCGCTTATTAATGTATGCTTAGAGGATTGGCTCTCAGCGTGGAGTTGCGCTAATCAACCGGGTGCCATGACCCATAGATCAGAAGAGAAGAAATTTTAGGTAGGTCTCGCTTCGACCAGTAAGTCCAATGTCAAGCATGCATTGACATAAACTGGTACTCCCGAGACAGAATATTTATATTCTGCCTCTCGAGTGCGTTGATTGTCGCTTGTCCTCTAATCCGTGCATTACGACTGCTGTGCGATTAAGCCATAATGGCAGGCTTTCTGTACTATGATTGTAAAATTATACAAACTTATTGATTTATAATATGTTGACATTACGCTATTACATAATTTTTGTTTAATATTAGTTTTAGTACATGCATCAGGTTATGTTTTATTTCCGCCAGCGAATTTATATATTATGCTGAGATAAAGAGAATTGATTGTAATAATAGATAATTCTAAAAGATTTCATCTAATATCTGATATTGTCGGTCTATCCGCCTGAATCCTGTCTACTTAATAATAACTTTCAACCACAGAAAATATCGCAATCGATATTATTCAGGTTAAGGAGAGCTCATGACACTCTCACCGCGGATTATTCACTTAAGTCAAATTCTTGACATAACTCAATTAACTCCTATAACTAACTACCTACTTGAGAGATAAAACTTGGATAACATTTTTCTTATGACTTGCATTCAATTATAATGAGCTCCTGATTTATGTCGTTAACCAACTTTTACCGTATATAAAGCCTTAATATGATTTCCTAGAGGGGTTGGTGTGGGTGGCACTTAAGTACATCATTCATAAGAAAAGCTTGCAGCAAGTAAAAGCAATGAAAGCAGATCTGTTTTACATACCCTGCACTCTCTGGAAAAAGTCAGCATTCGATAGAATTTCCATGTACATCAGCTATGTATATGCAAATAACTTTCATTAACGTTAAACGTTCGAAAAATGTATGTGCTCGCGAATCGTAATTATCAGAGTTGAGGGTTTAATTAACACGAACGACAGAGTCATGTCGTTTTTATTAATGACTTTAATTTAATAGGAGCGACGAAAGATGCTTCAGGGCACAAATTTGTCAGCTTAGATAAAAACGTGTATATGGGCATATATTTATATAAAATTTTCGCGCTAGTCAACAAGGTGATTTGGTTGACATTTTTAAATTTTTAATTAATTAATTAATTTGATATTAACTTATGATAATATATATTAAAGAAAATATTAATAAATTGTTCGAGTTGTCTGTTATGTTTAAAATTAATGGAATCTGAGTTTATAATTGATTCCAATTTTGTACTCCTTGGAGATTTCTTTCGCGGGGGATGAAAGATCCCAAGCACCGAGGTCAAGGCGGCCCATTGTGGTAATCTTCTACAGAGAAAAGACCGCTTATTGAAATATTCCTGTCCTCTTAATGAAGTTTATGTGATTTAATCTTTTCAGGTCATCCGGAGACAGGTGGGTAGACTAAAGCATATCCAGCCTGTTTCAGGCAATAACCGCACAAGTACACAGAATGTTCGGTTAAAGCTCTCCTTCTATGCAGGGGCGAATCCAGGATTTTTGTGAGGGAGAGTGGGGCGTAACCATGGCTAAAAACGGTATAAGCTGGAAACAGATCAAAAGTTCCAAGGCACTCACCACCACTCGCAAATATCAAATGCGCAAAATTTAAAATATTCGGGTCGAACAGATAAGCTACAGCTCTCAACGAAAAAAGTTCCTCAACGTTCAATTTTTGCCACTCCCGAAATTCAAACGAGGTGTTAAATTATTTTTTTTGTTTTTTTTTTGTTTCAATGGCGGCAGTATAACGCTTTCAAATCATCCATTTTAGTTAGTACAAATACATTTTGTTCAATTTCAAATTCATCTTAAATTGTAACATTGAAATACACAGGAATTAAAGCGCTATGTACTTTACATCTATTTAAAATAGCAGTCACAGAACAGATACAGCACAGAGCTTGTAAGTATATAACTTCATGGAAATGTTAAGAAAGTTTGACTAATAAGCCAAGGTCAGAAGGTACTCTATGAAGCAAAGCACAGAGAGAAAAGATCTGACAAGTTATTACCAAATCGCCAATGAGCTTGAAGGCTCTAAAAGCTAAAATTGTGCAACCATCCTCGGCCCAGATATGGGAATTGAATTCCAATCCAGGTCTGATGCAGGACTTGTAGAGGAACGCTAGATTCGATGGGATGAAATATATCTTACACCTTTTCAGAAATCCAGGACAATTCGATGCTTCTTTGGCAACAGAGAAGATGGGATATGTCCAGCTTAATTTACTAGAAATATTAATGCCAAGAATACATAAAGACGGTGTACCGTAAACTAGAAAAGAGTTTGAAAAAGTTATGATTTTGTTTTAAAGAGATGAGACAGCTTTGAGACGTAGATGGCTTGAATTCTACGCTATTCGCTTTACCCCAAGAAAGGGTATTATTATGGTTATTAATCAATGATCTAATCATGCAAACTCGATTTACTGATGTGGCACTCCCTCTGAAGTCTCCAAGAGTGTCAAATGAGTAAGCGAAACCAAGGGTTCTGAGATAGGAAAACCTATGGGTAGAATTAAAAATAAGAGAAATCAGTGCGTTAAAGAAAATTAAAAAAAGGGATGGAGAGATAACAGAGCCCTGGAAACATCAGCATTTATAGGGTGAGGTTCTAGTGAAACGTCATCTAGTACAACCGGTATTAGGCGATCAGATAAAAGACTGTCAATCTATAATTGAAGAGGAGGGAAGAAACCAAGTACAAAAAGGCTTGTACGCCAGACTCAATCAAAGACCTTTGAAATATCCAGGGTAACGATCTTGGACTCACTAAAATTGTGAATTGATGCGTTGTTTGGCTCCTAGATACTTCGTTAATTTGAAGTTAATAATAAATTCAAAAACCTTTGAAAGAATCGAAGTGATTGCAGTTGGTCGATAATTTGAGGTATCTCTACTCTCTCCTTTCTTGGGAATAGGCTGAAAGTGAGCTAGTTTCCAACAAGCTGGATGAGCCCAAGGATGAGGCACAGATTTTAGTTAACAGAGGTAAAAAACCAACAGGAACTACGGCTTTAGAGACACTTCTCCCCAAAAAGACCTTGAACAAATCTCTCCTACGGATGTGTATTGGCTCTTATATACATCTACACGGGAGATGCAAAACAGGTATCTGTGAAGTGAATGGAAAACGAGAGTTTGATGCGAGTCCACCAGCCAAAACATTAGCTTTATCCAGGGAGTCAACAACCACTTCACCATCTTCAGTAAAGGTATATAGGAATTGGTGAAGATGTTCCTGATAGTTATGTTCAGTGACAAGAGCGACAAGTCTTGAGGCTTGCCAAGATTCTTAGTCTAACATTCTGGACAAAAAGAAATTCTTCTCTCCTGATAATGGACTTGCAGGTGTTCTGTGCAGTATTGTAGATTTGTTTCAATTGTATTTTTTTTTCAGTGGTCTCCAGGGAGGGGTGCGCCTCCCGCGCCACTAGCTGAATCCGAAGCTGCTTCTAGGTAGGGCAGACACTCAGAGTTATCAATATTTTCTATAATTATTAGGTAAGTTAAGTGGGCTGTGGCCAGTGATGGTACCGACCAGGGTTCTGCATTATTTCCTTCCGAGCCCCAAGTACCCGTGAGCCCGTGAACTTCTTATTATTTGACACATCTAAAACAGTTTCGTACACTTGTAAGAATAACTCACCGATACTGATGCTTCATGCGAGCATCCGCTTTGATGAGAAATGCGATTGTTGAGGGGCAGCCTTAACAACAGATTTTGGTCCAAGAAAGGGAGAAATAGAGCGGACCGAGGGAGCTGGTCCGCCCTGTTAATCCACATAATTCCTGCATACCTAGGTACAGGTACCCACTGTCCTCCTTGGGCATGAAGTCTGCTTTATGTCAAGCTCCAATAGCCAAGGAATCGAAACAATATATGGCCCTCACTGTATCAGGTAGTGGCTATTTCAGTTTAAGCGAATAGCTCATTTATAATAAGGCAACATCTGATAGATAGAGGATTGTTATCGGGATACCTGAAATCGTTGTTTTGTATTCTTCTATGATAAATAATAATTACGATGATTTTAAAAAAGCACAAATAGTTATTGAAGAAAGTGTTAGATAAGGTTCCTACTGTTGGATCAGTTATAAATTATTAGAAGTGTGCATTTTGTCTGGAAGAATTAAATTACATATACTTTTAAAGTTTTTGGAGTATATGGTTGGAGAAAAAATTCTCCAAGTAGACTCGGAAAAGCTTTAATCTATTCTGGAACTACAGGCACCTAAAAGTCTTAGAGGTAAGGTTGGAAGTCACATAGGTGTTATTTTCTAGCATAGAAGGTTTGTGAACAATTTTTTCTTTTATTGCGGCTGCGCTTAATACTCTATGCAAGAAAAATGAAAGATTAAACCCTACTTTTGAGTGTATTTGTTGAAAGAAAAATCAATTAAGGCGTCTATTTTTGTATGTCCCAATTTCGAGTTTGAAATTAGTGCGGCCAGATGTGACCGAAATAATTCCATAACGGAACGCTGTATTATGGGTATTCCGGAAATGCTTCGCCCGTGTCTGGAAAAGATCAAATTTATAATAAAGAGGACAGATAGTGCCTCTCTTTAATTTGGTTAAACAATATAAAGTATCCGAGCGGTAGACAATATGATTTCGATGTTATGTACAGAAAAGGAAAGGATCACTTCCTACCAACTTTAATTTTGGATTTCATCCCGGTGATAAAGTGCTCAGGACAGATGACCACAACACAACTGATAAGTGGTATAGACAAAAGTTTCTTTGAAAATAGATGATTTCTCCAAGTGGAAAGTTGAGAACTGCTTACTTTATGGGCACTTAAAAGTACCGTTATAGGCACTAAAGAGTACACTTCATGCTGTTTCCAACAACTGCTCAATCAGCTGCACACTCCTTTACTCTCCGACGTTATAGGGTTTTAAACTACAAATTTCGGATTTGTTAACTCTTATTTTGAGTTTGACCTCTTTGTTTTTTTACAAAAAGGTTGTTTACATAACTCTTTTTAATAAATACTATAGACTGTGGACATATCTCTGTATTTTGAAGGTGACGGTATGCCCTGCACTTTTTAAGATACAGTGTGCTTTGTAAAATCCTAGCATATTTTCTTAATCACCTTGTATCTCCGAAAGGGTTGATATGGCCCCTCTCCTGCCATAGAATTTTTTTTTTTCTAGGTGAATACTATCTCATCCCGCTCTATGAACCACCACGGAGGAAACACCCTCTTTAGTGAAAAACGAAATTTTTGTATGGCAACCCTACGAAGGAGTTGCCCGATTGGTCCATCGTTTGAACTTAAATTAACATTTTTTTTTAAAAAGGCTTACGTACAAAACTTCAGCTTTCTACGTCGAGGCAGTGTGCATATATATAGTGAAAAGCTAGAGCTTTGTATGGCAACATTAAAAAAGGGCTGGCCGATTTGCTCCAATTTGGACCTGTTTTTGCAATATTTACGAAAACGCCACGTGTAAGATATGACGTCTCCACCTCGACGCCTTCCTAGGCAACTTCCATGTATATAGTCAAAAACTATAGTTTTGTATGGCAACATAAAAAAGGTGTCACCCACCCAATTTGGTCCACTTTTGAACCTTTATTAGCAGTTTACAGGAAATTGCAGTTTACAAAATTTGAGCTCTCGTCGATACGCTCTCAGATAGTGTCCAAATATAGTAAAAATTGAATTTTTATATGGCAACATCAAGAAAGGGTTGCCATAATTAGTCCATTTTTGAATTCGTATTTACTGTTGCTATGAAAACAATATGCACTAAAGATTAGCTCTCTACGTCGACGCGTTCTTAGGCAGTGCCCAAATATATAGTTAAAAAAATTTTTTGTATGGCAACCCTACGAAGAAGTTGCCTGATTGGACCCATTTGTGAACTCAAATTTACATTTTTTTTTAACTCACCACGTCGACGAGTTCTCAGGCAGTTTCTAAATATATAGTGAAAAATCAAAGTGTTATATGACAACACTAAGAAGGGGTTGCCGAATACAATTTTTCTTTTCCTAAAAATTAACCAAATTTATATCGATTTGGTTGATCTGTTTGACCAACCGAAATAATACCATTGAAGTTCGGTTCAACATTTCTTATTAGTATTATCATTATGAAATAATGGGGTGAGGCTGAATAACCGGCCAGTACTAGACCGGGAGGTAGCGCTACAAATGACAAAGTCATAGAATGCCGGCTGATTTTGATATCGATAATTGATCACTTACAACTAATCAGTGAACCGAGCGTCAGCTGCGCAAGAGTTAAAGTTAACGCAAGCTTTAAGGAAATTTATGTTTTTCGGTAAATATTTTTCTTTAGCTATCTTTACTAATTATCGACGCACTTTATGTGAATTTGAACAGTTGACATCATAGTGAGTTGAAAAACAGTCGTCAATTGCATCGTGGAGAGGAGATTATGCGTCATATACTGTGAAAACGATCAGTCCTAGACGTTTTTATTGTACTGAAAAGTTCTTCAGAATATTGAATCCTATCACATTTGTTATAATCATTTTAGCTGGTCCACGAACAGTTCGAGATATATAAGCGAAAAACCACTTTATAAATCAAACTTCCACAGATAGGTCACCATACGAATTTACATACGGGCATTCATCTAGGCGTTAAGTTTCAGCCGGGCGGCGTACTATTACTTAAAGAGAAATTTCTTTTTACCACTTTCGCAGCCTCTTACACCCGCACCAACCGCGCGTGCGTCAGCTGACGCTTGGTTTACTTATTAGTCATATCAGATCTATCGAAAAAGGTAATAATCGATCAGCGTAAAAACACTACCTAAATTGCGACGCTACCTCTCCCGGACTATAAGCACCGTGACCTAAAAGATCTCTTGTGCTATGCCCTTGTCGTGTTAGATCCAGTCCACATTCGTCCTTTTTAGGAAGATTTATACCTCATAAGTCCGTTTTCTTACGTCTGAAAGAGTTACAATGAAACCAGGAATTCCTCTTAAAGTCTATATAAATGATTTTAATTTTATCCAGTTTGGTGCATGCTACGTTATCAACTCAACGCTAGAAGCAAAGGTTAAGAAAAAAGGGAAAAAAATCATTACAGAGAAACCTACACACATCTGCACTTTTATTGATTTCAAATTTTGGTTCATAACTAAATTCGAGGTGTTAAGAGTATGCGAACATACCTACTGAAAACTTTTGAGAAACAATTTTAAGTTGAGAATTATTCAAATGAGTTTCCGATTTTGTTGCATAAAGTTATCAGGGGAAGCATTCATAAATTTATTTTTTTCCATATAAACACGTCAGCACTCACCTTTTCGTGCTAAACAAGTTTGAACAAAATTTTGAGGAATTGCCTTACTCAGAATTTTTGCACCGTGTTAGAGACTAAGTATATTGAAAAGTTTCCCCCTCTCTAATCAGTTTGCAAATTGGGAATAAATCGCTGGAGAAACTTTTATTTAGGTCAAAAGCTTTCCAAAATCAAATAAAGCAAAATTGGTGGCAGAATCATAATTTTTAATTGATTTTTTTTTTATTAAAATTATGCCATCGGAATTATTTACAGAAAGCCCGATATGCAAAATTAAGTCGATTACAACAACATTACTCTCGGCCAAATTTTGTCTTACTACAATAAGTATTTTTTTCGATTTTGGTAGATCAGAGTTTATTTAAACTTCTAAATGACGAGTACGAAAAACACTCCCTGACACTACTTAATAAGGTTCCATCCACATGTATTTCTTTGAAGATTTCATACGTCAAAGTCGCAGATGTCATTCTTTGAGATTTTATGTAGTAACACTATATGGTTAACCAAACATTGGCAAAAATATCGCAGAGAGAAGGTAATCTCATAGTTTTTAAGAAAATCATTTTGAGTGATGACGGCCATTTTTATCTCTTCCTGGGTACCTAAATAAGCAAAACTGTCACATCTAGGGCTCTGAGAACCCAAGAGAAATAATCGAACAAAATCTTAATGAGCGAAGAAAACAGTTTGTTGCAGTTTCTAGGCTGGCGGTGACATCGGACCGTATTTGCTGGAAAATGAAGCTAGTTTGACCGTTAATTGACCTTAGTGTGGTTTTTTTTTATAACTGCGTTCGTAAAAATTGCATTCACTCTGTTGTCAAGGCTACCTAAGTATGCTTTTCTACGAATTACGGTCCAGTCATAAAACTAAAAAAAAAAAAAAAAAACTATGATTTTGCGCCAACTGAATTGCGCCGGAATGATGACCGTCTGTAAGAGCAGCCGGGGTGGCTATTTGGCAGGTATTATCTTCCATTATTAATCACATAGGTTATTCTTTTGTTTAAAATATATTTATCATGAATTTATTAAAAAGAACCGTTTTTAATAATTGAAAATCAAACCACTATACTTGATTGATGTTCACCTTCCAGTCAAGGCCAATCGAAGCTTCTCAACATTTATTATCTGTGAGGTCTACTTCATTGGCGGAATAATTTTCATTTATTTTTTCTTAGATGTACAGTTAGATTCATGGAGGGCTGTGGATTGTGCAGGCGCTGGCCTCACATTCACTGAGACTTGAAAATCTATTGTGGCTCCCCATTCTAAACTATTGCCTTTCTGGGAGTTAATGAAGTCTGGAATCATTTTGGGATTGAGATTCCACATGTAGTTTGATGGAAGAAAGGCATACCTATTCGAGGTGGAGTAATTTTCACCTGGCTAATGCTTCCCAATTACAGGAAAAGAGCACTGAAGTTTTTTGATCATTCTGGCAGAAGAGTCAGAATTAAGTCTCAGCCGAGCCCATCTTGTTTAGGTCATACCGCAAGGAGCAGTGGTCTAGCTCTGTGGTTATATTAGGTAAGGTTAGGTTAGGTAAGAGGGGTGCTGCTATAAGTACCTGCTTCATTTAGACTACCAGTGGAACCATTGTTCCCCTTGTCCTCATGGGATAACCTAGAAATTTGTTCTAGATTCATCCTGCTTCCCTTAGGAAACTCAGGATGCATCTGAAATCTTTATTATATATTATATATACAGACTTAAAATAAAATAGCTACCCAGTAGCCTACCTCTTTTGTTCATCAGAGTGGGGCGCTCGCAGAGTACGTGCTACACAAATTCGATTTCCTCCAGGTCGTTACAACTCCTACAGAAATCGTTCGCCGCTATACCCAGTCTTCTAGCATGGTCTTCTATAGCCGAATGATCCGTGGTGACCCCTACTAGATTCCTGGTATTTGTTCTGCTGCCATTAAGCAGGTATCTTTTCCTCTTCCTGTCATATGTAGGTCATATTTGTCTCGCGATACGGCAGGTTTCCCTATTGATCCACCGTAGACTTGCCTTTTGTCAGGAGTCTTTGATGATCTTCTGTTTTAATGCTCCGATCGGGATCCTCACATAAGCTATTGCTGCGGAGCTATTTTTTTCAGTACCCTTTTTGGCAACTTATCCGCCATCTCGTTGCCAGGAATATCGTTGTGGTTATCTTAAGCTCTTTTCTCCTGAGTGGTAAGTACCTACCCTTTTGTTTTCCATGAGAGGTGTCGATAGATGACTCTAGTACGACAAAAAGAGTTTCCGCTCCTCTTTTGGCTATGCGTATGCGATTACATTGCCTTTATCGTTCTCATAATAACTTTGTTTCTTCTCAATAAATTTTAAAGGGTTTGTAGGTACTCCCAGACTTTCCTTGACTTAGTAGTGTAGGTCCTGCGAGTGGCTTGACTATCCGCGAGGATATAGATGGTTGCGCCATTTATAGAGCTTAGATCTTTTAATATAGGTGTTGGATCATACTTCTATGGCTAATTGGCCAATACCTCAGCTTGAAATGCGTAGGCGTAGAGTCCAGGGCCTTTGAGATGGGGTATCTGGGGCCGTATATGCCAGGTTCAACTCCACTGTTAGTTTTTGAACCGTCTGTGTACCCGACCATTGATGTTTGCTAAAAGGACGGTTTAGTGGAACGCCATTGTAATTGGTCTACCAAACCACGTCGAGTAGTCTTAAAAAATCCAATTTGGGTGTGATTATATCAGATATTGTCGTCATTTGCTCGAAGCATACTTAAATGAGCAACCAAATCACCTGGGTTGAACTGTTTATTCTTTTGCAATCTGATATCATGGGAGATCACTTCCGTTTTCACCTGCAAATTTATAGATATGTCGAAGACAATATTTCCCATAGAATTCTTCTTGTTGTGCATGAGGGATAATAATACAACAAGAATTGCATTGCCATTCAAATAATGATCACATGATAAATAATGGAACCTATTAATGTCGGTAGGTATAAAGAGAATATAGTTGGAACGAGAGAAACCTTTGACCGGAAGCCTTCAACCTCTATTCGGTGCAGAGGCCAGCAATTAGGCATCCAAAAGGCTTTATACATCAAAGTTTGACAGAAGCATGATTACAAGGTTCAATTGGCACAACAGTTAAATCCAGAAGACCATATGGGCAACAGTAAGCACTTATTAAGTGAATTTTGGAATATGAACAAATTGATGAAAACAATCTTCAGCGATGGGGCCAATGTCCAATTTGGAGGTTCAAAAATTCAAACATTCATTCAAACAACCATTGCAGGACGAGTCAAGGTTTGGTGCGAATTTGATCGTACTTCTTCGAAAATTCTGCTGCAAACGGGGTTACCGTGAATAGTGTTGGTATATTAACTGTATACGTATGCAATGAATTGGACGGAGTGGACATGGAAAATAGATTGATTAATAGAACGGAGCAATCTGACGCAGTGTAGCTCGAACCGCGGTAACATCCATTGGCCACCTAGATCCTCTGATTTAACAACTTTGGATATTTCTCTTTGGGATTTTATGAAATTTAATCTATATACGGAGAGAAAAATAAAAATTCACAAAAACGTACACCGTGTTTAAAATGCATATTCGATCCAATTCGTTTCAACTACTTTTCTATCAAATAAACGAAAACATATTTAAATTGCAAGATTTTCCAAAAATAGCTTTCAATTTAACAGTTCACTTTGAAATGAGAAAATAATTCATATTCAATAGTTTGACGTTCAGTATGGTGGCTAAATGCATTTGGATTTTCATTGCTCGGCTTGAAAAGAAAACGCCTTCACTTTGATCGCCAACAGAGTTAATTTTAGTATTTTTTTTAGCTTTGTTTCAGTTCGTTCACATTTCGAGTCTGGAGTCTGCTTTTCGCAACATAAACGATTTCTTTTAATTTTGGTATTTTGCCTATGTTCATTTAAATATCCTTGTAAAAGCTAAATTTGGAATAGAGGTTGTAGAGAACATTAACAAAGGGCACACTGTCAACATTCTGCTCGGCTATCACTTAATAAGAATTATTGCAAAATTTTAGGCAAAATTGAATTGTGGCAGAAACAAATTTTGGTTCAGTTGTCAGGATGTGACTTTTTGGAACTTAAATGTTAAATTCTTCGTCAAAAAATTACAGCCGGATGTTCGAATTAATGATACCGGGTCTGCCTCTGTTCTTACTTGATGTAATCAGTTACCATCAACTCCTTCGTCATAAACATATTTTTAGTGAAAGATTTATACAGACGTATATAATGTATAATACATAATTTTGATAAGTGAAATTTTATCATAAATAAACAAGTTGTCAATTTTCTAACAGTTTATACTGTTGAAATGAACGTAAGATCATTTGATGTCAATATTTTCACAATTAGGATATATATGCGTTCAATATGAATGCTTCCTAATTGTCAAAAAAAAAGTTAAGCGCCATTGGCGCCGTTTTAAACTCGAAATTGTTTAGTTTAAATAATAATTTTAGTCTGCAATTATTCCAAGTCGTCATCGAACATATTCTTCATATATGTAGTGCCTGACCAACAGTGTCGAAGCGGTCAATTGGCGGACGTTCTATGTTCCAATAAATAAAAAAGAATCCACAAAGAATCAAACTCCAATAAAAAAGATTCATAATACATATCTAATTAACCATTAACAAGTGCTCCACAAAGTTCCGACGATATCCACAAAGATCCCTCGATGACGTCACGAGCTGAAAAGAACAAAATATTAGTAAAAAAATTAATTAAATTCAATAAAACAATGCAAAACTCACCTAATTACACAATTGACATGTCAGTCAATTGAGATTACGTCAACTAGATGATCTCGCCACAATTGGTATAAACGTTGCTATGGCAACGCCATGAGCAGTACATCGCATGACCAACCTCAGCAGCTATAAAAAGGCGGCGAACGATATCAAAATCACCCATTTCCAAATCAGAGTTAATCTGTTCAAGTCCTAAGCCTTGGAGTCTGTTCTGAGCAAATCCTAATCCAAACCAGAAGTTAATTCTGAAATCCAATAGAAGTTAATTCTACATACAGAAATTGAGATTGACTCAATCCTACAAACAGAAGTTAATTCTGGCCGTCCTAATACTTGAGGTTGACTCAATCCTAAAACAGGAGTTAATTCTGGCCGTCACAAATATTTTAGGTTAGCTCAATCCCTATACAGAAGTTGATTCTGGAATATCACAATTGAGGTTAACTCAACTTATCATATAGGAGTTCATCTTAAATAAATACATTACTTGAGGTTGACTGAAAGTACGTCCGTCGGCTAGGGGTTAATACTAAGGATTGCAAAAGTGAGGTTAACTCAAGCAATTTCACCCAGGAGTTAATCCGAATGTGCAGATCTACTTCCAGAGGTTAACTCTGCAATAAATACATTCAGAAGTTAATTCTGATCAACGTGGAAGGAACTCCCATCGCACACGTAGCAGTACTCAATTCGCTGCACTCATAAAAGCGCACAAGACTAAACTTCACAAGTGCCATTACTGCTGTCTCTTCGCAGCAACATTCCGATTTGCTGCAGCTAAAGGGTACACACTGGACAAATGTCATTAGTGCTGCCTTTATACCCTCACTGCACAATAGAAGCAGCATAGTTGGTTAAATTTATCAACATTACTTATAGCATCCATACAAGTTGCCATACTCGTGAATCAATACTGCCCTCATGTAGCAGTTCGAGCAAGAACTTCTCAACTGCCCTCACGTGGCATTTCGAGGGAAACACTCTAATTTCGAAATCAGACAAAATTGATTTTTTCTCACAGATCAAATGTCTCGTGCCCACTAATACCCTTCTTCTTCATTTCAGGAGTAAAGGGGAAAAACACACAGCGGCCCACAGCATTGCACCTACGGGCAAAATATAGAATTTTATTTTGAATTTTACTGAATTAATTGTTAAGTTTTATTGAATTTTTAAGTAGTATTAAGTCGGAATTAATTGAATTGTGATAATTGCTGTAAGAAAAAACTGAAATTGCACGATTAATAAATAAAAATTTTATACTTTGAATTAAAAGCTGAGTTATCTTTTCAAAACCGGCACCCCGTCACACACATTATAATTCAGTCCATGTCTCTCTCTACTATGTATTAAAAGGAAAACCTTCGCAATTTTTAAATAAGTAATGGCATTTATTAAAAATTTATAATATCAAATATTTTTGGGTCAACCAGTTATAGCCATGCTGTGTTTTTGGTCCAGAATCTACTACTTTGAAACAATACCGTTGAACATTTATGTAGAGATACACTCATAACTTTTTGACCTTTAAAACAGAAAACTTAAAATGTACTAAACAAAATTGAACTTCTATTGGATCCATTATGACCTCCCCGTAATTTTTTCAATTTCCTTAGTTTTACTCATGAGAGTCACCGTTAGTAGTATTTTTGATAAATAAGCGTTCAGTACTACTATTTCTATCCAAACTGGTAAAAAACAAAAAAAAAAACGTTGACTCACTGCTATAACTTAACTAGTCACAATTGCCTCTTTATTATAATTTTTTATTTATTGGCACACCGAGGTCTCTCCAGATATTTTTTGGCGAAAATTTTGTCCTGGTACCTGTGACACAGGCCGACGGCAATATTCTATATGTACTGATACACCTTTATATAAGTATTTAAAGTAAGAATTTTATATTTCAACCCTCAATGGGATTAAACATCCTCTACAAATGTTGACTCAATTTCAGATGTAAATCCCTCTCTCTCACCTCACTCGAAAACATTTGGAACACATTCTCACATCCTGTTCAATATAGTCATTTTCATATCACATTCAAAATATCAAAAGGGCATCCAATAATTTAATTTGTGACAATTTTACAAATTGTTTTTACAGACAAGTGTGGGGTGGAGCCACATCAAATGGGCTGCTTAAAGTTACCGTGGGAAATGTGCATATAAATGTATGAATAAATAATTTTTATTGAAATCATTTTGCATACTTTGTATATCCCGGACCAATACCCGAACTGGAAAATTAAGAAAATATGCATATAAATTTTATATTTATACAATAATAATCGTAATTAAAAATGTTCATAAATTTATCATTAACTTTTTGTAAAAAAAAGCTGTGAATAAAATTCCTTTGGGCTTCGAACGTGAAAAGTAGACAGATTGAATTGTCTTCAAAATTCAAAACC
>OZ005742.1:60098599-60291261 GCA_963930735.1 Dioctria linearis
TAGAGTTGATTAAGTTCACAGAACCTTACCATAGACAAAATAATAACATACAAAGACTGGCCAAGTAAAACAAAAACCAGTAACGCCTCGCTCGAATATAAAATCGACGATGTCATGACAATGCTTCGACGTGAATTAACTAACGAATTCAAGGGTCTTTTGTCTGAGCTCGGAAAAAGTATTATGTCTACTCTGAAGACTTTTATTGATGCAGTACATACAGACATAAATGAAATAAAAAGGGATCTATGCCGGGCAGATCAACGCCTCGAATTTTTTGAGCGGATGCATGCATCCAATGATTTAATTTTGAGTGGTGTTCCTTACGTTAATGGCGAAGATCTACAGGAAATTTTTTCTAAATTATGCGCGTCAACTGGGGTGGCTACGGAAATAATACCTAAATAAATTTTTCGCTTAAAACGTGGGAGTAAGAAGATGGTAGTTTCATCGCCCGTTATAATAAAACTGAACAGTCCTAAAGAGAGGAGCTTATTATTCTCTACTATCAGATCTACAATCAAAACAAGATGTAATACTGGCACTGTCTCTGTTAATTAACTTACTTAATTATGTAATGATCGTTGCGGCCGTAGCAGTGGAGGAGTTGCCATCTTTATTAAACAGAGTATTCACTGCAAAGTAATTTTAACATCTAAAAATGCCCCTCTCTACAGAGCGTTTCCAGCGAATTTGAAAATATTGTACCTAGGTACAAACATATTATTCTCTGCGGTGACTTCAACATTAATTTTTTAACTACATCCTATTTGACAAACATCTTTCTATGTCTCCCTGATTCTTTAGATTTACATCTAGAGAATTAGGAGCCCACGCATTTTACATCTCATTCATCAACTCTGCTAGACATATTTTTACAGTGGATATTTCTAAAGTCCATTTTTAGAGTTCCGTACCCAAAGGGTAACAACGGGAGCCCTATTACTAAGACTTCGCTGTCCGTCCATCACCGGGCTGTATCTCATGAACCGTAATAGGTAGACAGTTGAAATTTTCACAGACTGTGTATTTCTATTGCCGCTATAACAACAAATAATAAAAATAAAACAAAATTAAAAATTAAATCGGGGCCGCCGTACAAGAAACGTGATTTTTTCGGCGTTTTTTTTTCTCGTCTTATTCGCATTCATTATAATTATCATAACTCATAAGTAGAGATTAGGGATATTCACGCAATGTTGTATCAAAGAGTATATCGGTGTAAAAGATGTATTTGATTACAACCCAGTAAAGTATTACAAGGTCTATGCATATAAAATGCAATACAAGGGTCTGGTATTTTTACAATCACAAATTGGCAGTGTAAACCGACTTGTATAGTTGTACTTAGGAGGTCAGATTGAACGTCAAATGTCAGAGTGTGCAGAGGGTGAGGGGAGTGTCCCAGGAAAATTTCCAGTATGCCAAATGAAGGATCCTCTTGAGGACTATTGCTTGGTGCACTTATATTTTTTCTAGGTGGTACTGGGTTGATTTAGTAGGGTGTTCAATTTACATCTACTCGCATCACGGTTTTCCCCCACAAAAAAAGGTATTGCAAATTTGCGAACCCAAAACATAAGTAATGGCGCATCAAATAGCATGAAACTTTCTGGAAAACTTAACAAAACATCACCGAAAAGCAAATTGGTGTGATCGATTTATTTTTTCGGCCCTAAATTACTTAATAATAGTATTTGAAGTTGAGAAATTTGCTTTAATTTTTTTCAATATTCGAACATTTTTGCGGGGAGAGGGGGAGGCGGATCAAAAAACCAACTTTGGATTTGTCTTTAGTTCGATGAAGGGATTAAAGTAATGAAAAAAAGGTGGGATTGTTACCCCACCCCCTAAAGACCCAAATATGGCATGTGGGATGTCTAATTAAAGCCCCCATCGAGCTCTATCGAATAGCGTTTTTAAATTTTCAAGCCGGTATACTTCGCAGTGTATTTTTTCCACCCTCTTAGATTTTACCTGAGAGCCACTTTTTCACTTTGTCGGACCCTGCATCATAACATACATTCAAATTAAAGGTAACAAAATGCTCTATCTACTAGAATGTTTTCATTTTCAATTCGACACATTTTCTCACTGAGCTTTTCCTCCCGAAGTTCAAAGTTTTTCCTCATCTGGGTCCCATATACCCCATTGCTACATATGCGAATGCCTTGGACTCAGATAATCTAACCATTTTAGTTCTACTGGACTTTTCGAAGGCTTTTAACACTGTGGACCACACGATTATATGTTCTTACAAAATTCAACTTTTCACCTTATGCAGCTAGGCTTTTGCAAAGTTATTTGACAGATCGTCGACAAACAGTATACTCTAATGACTGGTACTCCTCCAACCTCAGTGTCAATCGTGAAGCGCCACAAGGGTCGATTCGTGGCCCATTGCGTTTTTGCATGTACATAAAAGATATCTTTGAATCTATCTCCCATAGTGAGCTTCATCTATATGCTGACGACGTGCAATTATTTCTCTCCAGACCTCTTGGTTTTATTGAGGACGGCATTAGTTGCATTCACGAGGATCTCGTATGCCTTCATAGATGGGCAGTTCAAAATGAGCTTATGCTTAACCCTCAAGAAACAAATGCCATAATTGTTTACAGGACAAATCTGGACAAAACAAGATTTCCCCCATTAATTCTTAATAACACGTCTATTCAATATGTTGAGTCCCTTCGCAACTTAGGTGTTATATTCAATGAATCACTGACCTGGGATGATCATATCAATAGTATCGTACGTATAATATATTTTGGTCTCCACTCGTTGTGGGCCTCCATTCAGTTCACTCCTCTAAGCACACGTCGGCTCCTGGCTTGTTCGTTGCTCTTAACAATAATGGATTGAGATCTATCATGGATAATGCCTCGACTTGCATTTGATGATGAAAGTAAAGGGTAAGCCAGCAATATGTTGTGGAAGCACTTCCCCTGACAAGTGCTTCCACACCAAAGCCAGAATATGTCTTTTCTCTTACTATGGCCAAAGGAAGCTTTGCGGGAGCAGATCTCTTCTCTTAGTTTAGGCTTATTAGTTTTTTGCAGTGAAAAGATGACTCATATGCATCTGAAAGCATAGCAGAAATTTCATCTGTAGTAATCAGTTGAAGTGTGCAGTTAATTGAAATTTAATTTAATTTAAAATAAAATTGAGCGCATTCAGGATAAAACTGAAATGATTCACACAGATGCCCTCTGTATTCCCCAAAAGCGCTTCAAGACTGCTACGGTTACTCTACAAGCGTTCCAAGAATGCAACCCTGCAAGCGTTCCAAGAGTGCCACCCTACAAGCGCTCCGAGTTTGCTTTCCAATAATCTACAACTGAGCGCTTCCCTCTGCGGGCATGCTCACGTTAAAAGATATGAACAAGGATACGGTGGCGAAGCGTTCCAAGCTTCGAAAGAAGCGATCTCGCATTCGGCTTTGAGCGCTTCCATTTTCCACTGTGTGGTTATGTACTAAATTTACATATAAACCATAGAAACATGTGTGTGAAATACGCAAAGTACAAGGTAAGTTGTGAAACCGCACACTAAATTGTACTAGAAAGAAGTGGATATTAACAAAAGGAAAGTTTTTTATTTCCAAAACTAGATGAGTACTACTTTTATCTAAATTCTAAATTTATATTCAAGTTCGTTAGGCATAAATTAATTAGCAAGGAACTGACTATCTCAATTTCACTAAAATTGGTCCTAAGGAAATTCGAATTCTGGACGACGACAGGTAGAATTACAAATTAACACATTATAAATAATTTTGTGGACATATCTCTTGGAAATATGCGAAAATTCAGAAGGATTTACCTGAAGTTTGCATTGTATGAATCTATATCAACATACATGGATTAATTTCAGCAGAGTTTACCGCTATGGTGAGGTAGGTACTATTAAAGCAGATACTGCCTGATATGCAAAATAAGCAACAACTTTTAATCGATTTAGCTACTACACACGTAAATATTGCCATCATGCAGAGGTTTTATTACTGGTTCCAGACTGGTTTCATAAGTTATTTGCATATTCTGAAACTCGATTTAGGATTAAATTTTGATATGAAAGCTACATATAAGCATGTTCGGGCAAAAGCACAGAATATATTACATAACTGTTATAAAGCTATCGCGGACGGCTGGTGACCTTCTACTAAAATGGCTGAGGAATAAACATCGTTCGCAATTTATTTAGGATGCTATCTATATTGTAGCTGGTCATCTTTTTGTGGACCTGTGGTCAGTTGGTTGCCAGCTGACTTCTGGCTTCACGTATTTTATTATGTGTTGGTATTTATGTACATTCACACACATGCATTGTGAACTTTGTACCACAAAATGGTATTCATTGTGTCAATCTTTCCTTCTCTAATGGTTCCTCTTTGGAGCAATAAATTTGCCTTGTCACTGTTTGTTCCTGTCACCAGATGATTTTGGAGTGATTCGTTGCTCGATAAAAGGAAAAATTGTGCATTATATTGGGACAAAACTCTTCCTTGGTTATAGTGAAATGATAAAATTGTTGACAATTAGAGTGCATTTGATGGCTGAGTAAAATTGATACTCTTCGGAAAATTATTATATGTACCTTCTGCAAAATACACGTCATCAGAGTATCTCACAGCAGACTAAAGTATACAGTTACATGCTACGTTTTTTCTCGAAAATCGTATGACTTATAAAGATATCACATACCAAACAAATTTTATGCACAAGGAATATGTTTCATTGGATGATGTAACATTAATCCTAAGTTCACGTAAGGCGACGTCGAACAAGAACGACTCTTGAATTGTCATTTTTGGTTCGCGCAACTCGACGTTTTAGAACTATCGTTAGAAAACTGTCGAAAATTTCCTCGACATCAACTTCGGAGTCGTTTTTAATTTTTCTTAAGGCAAAATTAAATTTGCAATTTTTTTAAAATTTAATAAAGCGAAAGATGTTATGTGGCATGAAATTCAAATGAAGCCAAAATTCCCCATCTATAACTAAAAGTTTCTGTTTCAGAGCTTCAAAACCTTAAAACATCTGGGAGCAACAATAGTAGAGAACTTTCTTTCCTATATTCATAGTAGGTACACCATCAAAATACATGAACATACATATACCAGCTTGAGAATTAAGTTTAAACGATCCTTCTAAACAACAACGAAAAAGCCAATAAGAATGAATAAAAATGATCAAGAAAGTGTAAAGCTTATTCGGGAAGACATAGCCCAAAGAACCAAATTTGTTTAATACAAAAGTTCTTGTAGTTGTTTAATAACGAACTGAAATAGAATAGGAGTGGCTAATACTACCTACTGTGCCACCTTAATGGGAACCTACCTGAGAAGATACCTCAGACTTAGGAGGTGCGCTGATACCACCCACAACAGTTAATGAACCTTACCAGGTCTCCCAGCTCCTTGGCTGTCTGCTCCCCTAATTCGCCGAAGAAGTAGCTGCCAAGCGCATTCTTCCTACGCCTGGCAAGGATAGGGTATTCACACATCATAACGGCTACGCACATCATTACGGTTGCTCCTCAGCACAGATTCGGTCCTCGTGGGGCAAAGCTTGGGCCACAGATGTCTTGAAATCGCGCATGTGGTTAATTCCCTCCATCTGCAATTCGACAGCTTACATGCCTGTACGTCGAGAATCCTCTTCACTGATTCTTGGGGCCGATCTATGGGCTCCTTCGCTAAGTAAGTAGGCATAGCGGATCCATTTCCAGCCTGACCATCAGCCATCTCGTTACCATGTATACCACTATAACCAGGCACCCAGCAGAGAATAACTCTGTGATTAGCACCCAGTTTCTCGATCACACAGCGACACTGTTCCACAAGGCGTGATCTAATGGAGCTCGAGTTCAGGGCCTTGATTGCAGCTAGACTGTCAATACAAACCCTGATGTCTCGATCACTGGGTACAACGAAAGAACAGATGTGTTAACAAGAAGCTTCATTTGGCCTCTAAAAATGTACAAGTTGTATGTTTATTTGATGTTGCGGCCGGGAGGTAATTTGAGACTGAGAGAATATTTCTCTGTTATCTCTGTCTCCTCCACCACATAGCTTTACATGTACGTGACTGCTTGTCGGCCAACAATTGCTATCCCATCCGCTCATCTTACTATTCTCCCTGTTTTCTACTACACTGTAATGCAATGTAAATGAAAATTCTCTCAAACTAAGTATTCTTGATGAAACCGGTTTCCTGAAAAGGGACATGATGCGCAGTACAAGCACTGGCTCTGGTACTTTGACGAGACGACCAGCCAGCACTCGACACTGTGGTGACTGGCAGGTCGTGAAAATCGGAGAATTTTCGCACAATTTGTGAGAGCCGGTAGTAATATCACTACAGCTGACTGGGTGGTGGGTCAGTGGTGCGTCCTTTAAAAGCAGAGAGTTTTCGTAACAGCTGTGAGAGCGGGTCGTAATAATACGACCCGCCATATAAAACTTTTCAATAAACGAGATACGTATTCTTTCTGTTAGATGTACTTTGGTGCAACGTAAGTTGTTGCCAGCAGCCTTGCTGCTTTGCTAATAGCCAGAACCACCGCCTGGAACACACTACAGTAGTCTGGTAGGCGCTACGATTTCTACATTTGAGGCTCCCAGTTCCACATACATTTTCGAACCGTCTATGAAGACACGTATATCAGAGTCTTTTGCACGCGATTATCATCCCATTCCTATCTTTTAGGAATGCTAGTTGAGAATCCTTTCTCAAAGTCTAGTTTAGGGGTGATACAGTCCGTAGTTCCCCTTATACAGTTCCCAGGACAGAACTTCAGTATCCTGCTGTTATTCACCAGTCTGACTCTTTCCCAAATTATAAAATTTTCTGATTTTAATGTAGCGGTTTCATGTATTTGTCTCCAACTCTTTACCAGCAGGTTAAGCTGAAAACGACTTGCGTGGACTTGCGTGAACTGGCCCCAGATATTCAATTTATTTAGTACTTCATCAAAGATCTGATTACTGAGTTTGCAAAAAGTGTACATAACAATAATAACTATAAAATGTTGCATAATAATAATAATCAAAGTGAAAAGTAACTTTAACTAAGCTGATATCTTATGTGCCTTTTTGAAAGAGGAAAGTCAATGCAATCAAATCGGTGTTGGTTAAAAAGACGAGACATTGATTAAATCGGCTCATGTATGCCATAGTTTATCCTATGCTGAGGAACAACGAAGAAGTAATAGTTCCTCAAGGAGCACACAGGAACAAATATATTGAAAGTATTTCAGAGCTCAGGGGAATTTATCACTCCTAATATACACTGAAATGCGAAAACAACTCTGGAAGTTTTTGGTTTATACTCAAGAGAATCTACATAATGGAAACAGTTTAAGCCTGTCAACATATCGTGGTAGAATAATAGGGTTGTCCCAATGAAGTCCATACAGGGCAAATCAAATGAATCAAATGACTGGATGCTTTTATTTACAGCATAGAAGGCAGACCAGACCGGACTGGCATATAAATTTTGCTATGAATGGAGCATTAAACTCCTGCGACCATCTCTTTACAAACCCTAGAGTAGCATTATCCCTGGAAACGATTATGTTAATATGATCCTCGAAGGAAAGATGAGTAATAAGGAAGACACCCAAATCTTTGATTTTGTCAGGTCTAGTTAGTAAGCTTCTATGTAAAATATATCTAAAGTTCAAATGCCTCTTTTTACGAGAAACGGACATAGCAGCAAATTTACTGATATTAAGAGAAATGCAGTTAATAGCACATCTTTTAAGAAAGGCATCTAAGTCCGAGTTTAAAATTCACACTCGTTTTCATTACAATCAATGCGGAAGATTTTGGCATCATCAGAATAGCAAAGTATTGTTAAATTAGTCAAAATCAGAGATACATCACTGATATATATTATAAAAAGGAGTGCTCCAAGATAGCTGCCATTTGGAATGCCAGAAATATTATCTATTTCGTCAGAAAGAGGCGCAGGATAGAACTAACCGCTTATGATCAGATAAATAACAAAGAAGTCAGTAGGAAAACCAAAAACAGTCAACTTATGAATTAAAATTTGTTGGCTGATTAGGTCAAAAGCTTTACTTAGATCCGTGAAAATGTAATCGAATTGCTTACCGCTTTGAATAGCAGAAATTCAGAAATTAGTAAACTCTAACAAATTAGTCGTAGTAGACTTACCTTTCATAAAGCCATGCTGAAAAGATTATACGTAGGGCTTGTAGTGGAAGTGCAAAACATTGCAAACCAGAACTTCAAATATCTTACCAATACAACTTAAATTAGCGACAGGTCTGTAGTTAGAAATGTCGAACTCATTACCCTTCTTGTGAAAAGGGATAATCAAAGAAAACTTCCACCACAGGTTAAAGATAAATCAAATAAATAACACAAAACCGAAACAATAGAAATAGCCAATGTTTTATGAGCGTGGAAGGAATGCCATGCGGGCCGCTAGAAAAACTATCAACTATGCTTGAAATATACTTTGAGACAGATGTTTTGTCGAACAACACGACTTTAAGTTGAAGAGAAGTTAGCGGAAGCATCGTCAAATGGGTAAAATCGTTATAACTAATATCACAGTTGTTACGCAGAAGGTACTTATAAAGAAGTCACCAAAAAGAAGATGGGCAGTCTCCAAGGGAAATTTTAACATGCTTCAAAGAGCCCTTGAACAACGGTTGACAAGTCAAAGGACGATTCGAACGGGTACATTGTGAGTAAAGCAAAGAAATATATCAGAAAATGAGTTTAGAGCTTTATCAATGTCACTTTCACCTAGAACGGGTCACACTGATCCAGTTACAAGCGGATAGCCATTCATTTATTTTATTAAAATCAGTTTATTTAAAGTTATAACAATAAATACTAGAAGCATTAGATGATGAAGTTACAGGATCCAAAAACAAAACTATATATAGTGCCGGATGACGTCTTGTATTGAAAACCATAGAAGTTAAACAACGCTTAACGAGAGTCCCATTGGGATCGGGAAAAAATACCAGGTTAAGAGATTTTCCGGTGTCATTAGATACACTGCTAGATTGAGGAACATGGAACCTACATACTTGAAAATCAACTAATGAAGTGCTTGACGACGAGTTAGCTAATACCACAAGGCAAGTTGACTTACGTGTGTGAAGAGTAAGAAATAAATATAAGATTTTATAGCACAACCTCCATATTTTATAATTGAATATATTATTACGAGCGTGGCCTTTATTCGTTATTCAAAAACGATATTTCAGATATCATTCAAAAGTTTTGTTTGTTATTTAACTTTACTGTTTGCTTTTATAAAATTCACAAACAGTTATTAAATCAACTCTTTATAGTTTTCGTTAGTACTGTACTTCTAATTATCGCAATCCAAATAGTTTACTTTGTTCACTTCACTGGCTGAAATAAGACTCGCCTACTGTATGTGAGGAGCGCCATATTTATACTCTACAAATTGTACTAGAACCTTCCCGTAAACTCTCCCAACCCTAAGTTAACTAAGATGTTACTAACCTAAGGTTGTTTCCATTTCCAACAGATGTCGCTTGTGTCACTTTGTTGAACAATAAGCCCCCTCCTCATTTCGGAATCGTGTGTACATCACTGCAGGGACGGATGTAGCATTGGAATTAAGGGACGGGGGTCCTCACTGCAAATAAATTTAGCAAAAAAAAAAAACTATCAAATGGGACACCACTTGTCCAGCGCCGTAAAGCGCATTAAGCTGCTGAGTGATGTGTCATTTTTTAGTATACATTTTCACAAAAAGTAATTATTTTTAAGAGAATAGTAGTTTAGGGTGCAAACTGCGGAGTCATTCAAACCAAACTATCCTCGATATGCTATTTCATGAGGGTACAATTTTTTATGTCAAAAATAGTTCTTACCTCGTCGGTTCCAACATTGAAAAAACCATTGGCGGGAACTTGAAAAGTGATTTTAATAAAACCTTTCGAATTTTTGTTGAGTAACTATGAATATATTGCCTTTGGTAGAACACTTTTTATCACTAATTAACCGAAAAAATTTATTTAAAAACAGTTGCAGTTCTCACTCAGTTGGTACTAGGTTAGGGCTCTGATATGGTAGTGAAGGAGTCTGTTTCGTGGCTTTGGTAGTGTTTCTCGAGGATTTTGGATCACGCAAAGTTGTGGTCCCAAACTCAAATTCTGAGAAAAACTTATATACATATATCACATGCATACAGTAATAATCAACTCCTGCCCCGATCTGCCGCTGCACCGCTGGTCCCAGTATCGATAGAATAATTATAATGAATGGAATGAAATTACAGAAATTTCCACTAGTCTTCAAAAACTCACAAATCGTCTACAAAATATTTATTAGTTTAAAATTGTCTATTAGCCCTATATAAAAAAAATCCATGAGATTCGAAATGAAAACTCTTCCTTGATATTTTCTTTTCACCAACAAATAACAAAAACCATTACTCCATTTATCAACCAACACCAACAAAACTAACTGTTAATGAAGTGGTGCCACCACACGTATACCTTTTTTGACATATTGCGGTTTTACTCAGAGTTTATTGTTTTTCCTCCGATGTGATGCTGCTAAGCCTAAGTCTTGTTAGAAAAACTCTTATCAGTGTTTTTGTCATTTATCTTGTCGCGCTGGCAGAGCTCATTTGGAGGAATTTTCTTTTATGTCTTTTGTATCATGCCGAGCATGGATTGTTTCGTCACAACAATGCCCCAGTTAAGGCATTCTTTTATGCTGGAGAAGGACTTGAATTTATCTTTAGCAATATTTTTCCAGTAACCAAGTCATTTGTATCTTCCTATATAGGCTGGTTTGTATTTAAGCACATCATTATCTCTATATACTCCTCAACAATTGCCTTCATTAGAGGAGCTTTGTAAAATATTGCAGGATCTTTATTTTATCTGTTAACTTAAATTTAAATAATTTAAAGTTAATTTGTTTTTATATGTATAGGAAATAAATGCAGCTATTATGTGTTTTTGAAACTTTCAAGGAAAGTGGTTTGTGAGGTTGGGGCATTTTAATTTTTTAATGTATAGTTTCTTTTTAATATATTTTTTTATAAAGTTTAATTTTTAAAGATTCTTTAACTTCGTTATGTGAAAACTAAGAGTCCACATTAACAGAAGCTGCACACAAAACTTGGTGATGAAGAAACGAAAAAATTACCAGAGAGCTAGATCATAGACAAACTAATAACATGATTGATTGCTAATTGAGGTTGAGACACCCTAACAGACGCTCTGGAACTTAGGCCTTAAAGGCCAATTGTTCACCCTCCAGACTCATGAGTAATAACTCATAGGTCCCAACCGGATGCTTCTACGAATTTGAGTGTTGACTCCCAGCCCTCCTTGCCAGCTTCGTGCAGCTCGTCCAGGAGGTGTGAGCCAAGGAATCTGTAATGCTTTCCCGAGAGGGTCGGACAGTGACAAAGGAAGTGAGCCACTGTCTCGGGTTCCTCTCCACATCCCCTACATACAGGGTCAGCAACAAACCATATCCTGTGTAGGTCACCCCTGAGACGAGAGTGCCCGGTAAGGATTGATACCAGGGTTCTCAGAGTTGGCTTGTTTAACTCTAGAAGTTTATTTGTTTCTTTTAGGTTAGGTCTGCCCCACGGCTCCTTTGCAGTTCTACCTGATGGATAATCCAACCAAAGAGGACAGTGTTGACGATTAGCCCAGGCCGAGATATTAGAAATGAGGTGATTTGGTGCGATCCCTATTGTAGAGGGGATGCCTCCGAGGTTCCACCAAGACGAGCGAGTTCGTCCGCCTTTTCATTTCCGTTAATATCGGTATGACCTGGCACCCAAAGCACCAATACCGTGTTGTTCCGAGAAAAAAAATTCAAGGTGGACTTGCATTCCATACAAGTTTGGATGGAGTTTGTATGGTTTTGACAAGGCTTTAACAGCTGCGTGACTGTCAGAGCAGATTTCAATCTTCTTGTCCTCAATGTCTGCTCAAAGAATGGCTTTGACGTGTGGCTGGAAAACCGTGGCTTTCCAGGTGTATGACAATTTCCACATAAGGCTCGTCGCAAAAAAGACGCCGGCTCCGGTGTTTTCTTCTGATTTGGAACCGTCTGTAAATATGATGGGCTTTGTTAATAGCTGAAGCACGGAAAGTGATTCCCATTCAGCCCTAGATGGAATTCTTGTTTTAAAATTGCTTTTTATCATAGTCTCGACGAGGTGATCACGGTTCCTGTCAATTTCAGGCACAATAGACTGCACAAACTCAAAGATGGATTCATGTGAGACTCGTGTGCCGGTGTAAAACCAACTCTGACCGAGATGCAGCCTCAGCGCAGTAATTGACGCCCCCTTCTTGACATGTATATGAATGGGTTGCACGTTAGGGATGACCTCAACAGCCCCAGAGCTGGTTGATTTGAGAGCGACGCTTATGCAAAGTAGGCACAATCTTTGAATTTTCTCCAATATCTTGCGATGATTGGCGTGCTCCATTGCCTTCCATCACACCCGCTTTTTTTATATTGTAGAAAAGCTTTGCATATTTTTGTTCTACGTTTCCAGTCTTTGAATGTTATTAGTTTATCTATGGCGAGATGTTGAAGCTGCTTCTATATGCTGCCCATATGAAATTCAATTCAATGCAATTCAATTTATTACTACAGATGTTGAAGCTGCTTCTATATGCTGCCCATATGAAATTCAATTCAATTCAATTCAATTTATTACTATAGTTAATAGTACAAAGAAGTATGAACGTACATTATAAACGTAGTAAGACTTAATTTTAGCAATATAATATTAGCAATAGTCAAGGGCGTATATATGGAGTTGGTTTAAGGGTTCAACTCCCACCCCATCGTTGTAGCTTATACTTTCGTTATCTGATAAGCAAAATTTTTACCCATAATTCTTTATATGTGGCGGCTAACAGCAATTGGCTTTATCATTTTATATCATTCCTCCTGGCTATTTTATGTAAAGCAACTTTTAGGAAAAAAGTGTGCAAAACAAAGGAAGAAAATAAGCAGTCCACTACGTATGTATATACACATCAGTATACGTTAGCTTACTTTGATACATCGTAGCTTAATCCCAGCGATATTTTAAATTTTGTTCACATCTTAAAGCGAGAATATAAAATCTAGCCCCCGATTCCAACTTTTAAGAGATCTCTTATCCTCTTAAATTTAGCAAGTAAGATATTCTAGCAGAATTAGTATTCTATATAAATTTTTGTTTGACAAACTTTAATTTTAAGAGGATAAACAGGCTTTTGGAGAATTTGAACACTCTCTTTTCAGTCAGCCCAGCTGTTAAAGACAATTTACTTTGCGAGAAGGAAGAAGGAAAAGAAATTTTTGGTGAGAGAATAATGGCAATAGGGTCAACCCACACGTAGCTAACACGAAGCAGGCGCATTTTGCTACACTTGTGCCGAGACAAGTCATTACAATAATTTTGATATGATTTGTATGATTAACAAGGTTAAATGTGCGCGTCATTAATCTAGTTGCAATTATTAATTATTGTACGATAAATTCAGAGCACATTTGTTAATTGAATTATTATTTTAATATCTAAATCGCAGATAAAGAATTCCTCAGCCGTCATTAATTAATTAATAATTATTAATCGTCCAACAGGATTTTCAGATAAACCTGTAGCAAAAAAATTAATTTTAGCCAAAACTTCAAAGTGATCATCCCATTGTCGAGTAATGTAGATTATCATAAGACTCATTTAAATCACCTTAAAGGCAAAAAATTTTGGCATTCTGTAATAATTAATGAATACAGCCTCAGAATTAGCAAACAGATCCACGTCGTTCTTCATATTCCTCAGAACTATGCTCTGTGCATGGTTCCTTTTGTATAATTATTTTATATCTCACCAACTTGTACATTATTTATGTAATATACAGAGTGTTTCCTCCTCAGAGGTTAATAGAGCAGGAGGTGATAGTATTTAGTGGGGGCTATGCCCCTACTATGAATAAGCGTTGTGTGTGTCTTGAAGCCTTGAGCTACTACGTCTGGACGACTGTGCTATCTACGGTCCGCTAAGGAGCAGGGACACAAGGTGTAAACTCTTTAAGAACAGGTTTAAGTGTTGATGCAGTAGATGCGATATCCTCTGGGGGATTTGAGGATATCCAAGCAGACACCCACAGTATAGATGAAAGCTTCATAAGGTAGAAGGTGTTGATATTGTAGGTGTTGTTTCTTCTTGCAGATCGGAGGGTAGACTTTAGTGCTGTAAGCGTGTCGGCGGTAAGACTGAAATATAGTATAACTCGTCACTTCCCACAAAAGTCTGCCGAAAGAGGTCCACTTGGTCTGAAATATAGAGAAAAACGGTGTCGTAGTGAACGGGCAGAGAGCTGTTCACGACTGCTCCTAACGGTCCCTATGATGGTCAGGCGTGTGAATTTTCTGTGGTTGAGGCTAGCCGAAGTCAGTCTCAAGTTAGGTCAATGTCAATCTGCCGACCGGCGCTGTTCGAACTCGACAGCTACAGGCATTTGTTGTATGCCCTGCACCAGAGTTGAAATAGTGCTATGTGCCCTGGCGTACGAATAGTTCTTGATGAGTAGCTAAAGGTACTCACTGGCATAGAACAGGGAAACCTAGGCTGAAAGCAACACAATATATAATTCGCCCCAAGGGCGGAGGAATGGATGAAAGGGCAGCGGTGTTCGCCCTCCAATTACTCTTAAGGTTATGTGCTACCGTAGAATCCGTAATGATAGAAGCAGGAGGTCTTCTGCGGTTGAGCAGCGGCTATGTCAACAGTCAAGCGAAACCTTCCTCTGTTCACCCAATGCGTAAGAGGAGCTACTTCGGTGGAGAGATAATAATTGCTGTGAATGGTAAATAAAAATTCCTCTTGTTTGGCTTCATGAAAAAGTCGATTATTTTATTTTATTCTTCGGAGTTGTTCTCCCAATCTTAACTGACAGCAGAATCACAATTTTTTATTTTTCTTAAATCTAAACAAAAATCACAGCCTACCTAGCTAAGGTTCTCTGCGTTCAGCAAGGTATTATTAAAGTGAATTTAGGACAGTGATTTACCAGGTTTATACGATGGCTTGACCGGAGTTTGGAAATAACGGAGTCAGATCAGCAACGTCGCCACAAGTACTCACCTAAACCAAACAAAAACAGGGGGGGGGGGGGCATATCAACCGTTTAGAAGTTACAGAGTAATTAAGAAAAACAGCTAGTTTTTCACAAAACACCTTGCATTTTAAAAAGAACAGACTGTACGGTCACAGTTAAAAGCTCAGTGTATGCAGAACTTCATAGTTCTTCCAACGACTGCTCAGCCAGCCCCGTATTTTGCTCTCCTCAAGAGTTATCGTTGTCTAAACTAAAAATTTCGGAATTTCCTACCTCTATTTTTTTTTTGAAAAAGCTCGTTACCATAACTTTTTTTTATATATAAATTGTAAACTGGGAACTCTCCTCTTTAATTTAATTTATTACACCCTATATATGTGATCTGTATCCGTTAAAGAGTTATTAGCTCTTAACACCTATTCTCAAAGCTATTCTCAAACCTATTCTTAAATATATTTTGTTTCCATTGGTGACTGCAAACACGTCATTTTAAAAAAAAATTTCGGCTAATTTTGGTAAGTCCTGAATAGATTGTGAGCTAATAACTCTTTAAAGGCTAAGTATACACATAGGGTGTAATAGTTTAAATTAAAGAGAAGAGTTCCCAGTTGTTAACAGTTTTTATATAAAATTGTTGTGTTAACGACATTTTTGAAAAAAAAAGAAAAAATAGGGGTCAAAGTTAAAAAAGGTCAGAAAATCAGAAATTTTTAGTTAGACAACCATAACTCTTGTACATATTAACAGTAATTCAAAGAAAAAATAAAAAGGAACAAAAAATAAAAAGGAACAAAAGAAAATAGAAAATAATAATTCAGAAAGAATAAACAAATAAAATTATAATAATACAAAACTTCTTAAACAGCAAAAAATTAAACAAATAAAATTATAATAATACAAAACTTCTTAAACAGCAAAAAATTACAATTATGCACATAATGCGAAAACCAAAATTATTGCGGGAGGAGGAATTTTAATTCAAACATTTTCTGCTGAAGAGAAATATTTTATAACACCTACATAAGTTTATTTTTGAGAGCTCGCCTACTCACCGGGACAACACGTTTCGGTTAGAATTCGAAAGTCAAATAGTGTGGAGGAAATATAACCGTTGGCTTTGAAGATAATTATAACTAGGTACCAACAAGTTTTTGGTACGTCTCGATGTTAGGAAGTATACCTTTTTAATTACATTATTTTCCGATCCAAATTAGACTAAAAAGAAATATGCAGTTCCGTTTCTTTAGATAAGTCGCGAGAGAGCATCCCAGCACATTGCTGGTCGCAGGTTATATGCATATTTTACAGCAGTATTAAATGCAACGTTCAGACGATATGCTGATGAAGAGTCCAGTTTACAGTAAACAACTTCGCCGGAAGTTATTTTAGGAATTATGAAGGATCTTACGAGTGCTAGCCGTATGTTAAAAGGAGTAATACAATTACTACAGTATACTATGCACTCTTTAATGTAGTCATTCCACGTAAGAGTTTGCTTGAAGATAACGGCACGATTTCTTACCGTCTTTTTCCAAAATTGATACGAGGGAAATATGAAGTATCCAAAATGTTTTTGTGAATAACCAAACACGTCATAACCTAACCAAACAAGTCCTAGAGCCCGAGAGATATAAATTTGTACATCGTCACCATACTCATACATCATTAAATACACGCACCTTTAGCACCGAATTTTGTACTGTAATGTTGACTGCAACTTTTTCTAACTTTCAATATTTGACACTTGTCAAGTTGAAGTATCTCTTTCGTTTTTTTTTTCCATACAGACAAGTATTTTCGCAATATTTGTTTGCATTTTGTATGTGCGCGGAACTTTCTTAAGTCAAACGACCAATCAAGTGATAAAACAAATATAAGTTTTCTAATTAACTTCTTAGTATCGTAAACAGCAAGTGTGTCTCTCAATATATCAATATTGAAATTTAAAGACCATCTCCGGTATTAGATTCAGACAGCGTCTTACTACCAGATCGAGATCGAGTGCAACAAACTAGAAACTATATGAACATATGTACTATAAAACTGAAATTTTCAGTTAGTTAACACGTCTTGAAAACAAGTGAATTCAAAATGGAATGTCTTCTTACTTACTTCTATATTGCAGAATGTTTCTTATTACGATTTTAAAAATGCTCAAAAAGAAAAATGGATCCATAAAATGGTGATATTGGATGATATTGGAAACGTTTTTAAATTTCAGAAGTTGTTAACTGACTAATGAAAATGATCAGAGTACCGTCAATGAGCTTAATATAATGGACGTGCAAGTGAGCAGACTGTATGCAGTATACATTCTTCTCAGAACTAGGATCCGTTAATTGTGGTATATCTACCAACACAGCGGGAAAGGGATTGCATACCGCATCGAAGCCGTATTGCACCTTTGGGAGCTACAATTAACCCGTCTTTACATGAAAACTTCGATGAATTTTGCACAGGATGTGCTGTAGTGATGCTTTTTTGTAGGAGTAAATGGAAACATCAATGAATAATTATTGAAGAAAACTTCGAAGAATAATCATCGAAGAAAACGTTGATGACTAACCATCGAAGAAAACGTCAAGAATATTCCCGATGAAAATATTGACGACAAATGAATGGGTCCAGATACAAGGGTGGTCTTGGTACTATGCAACTCGAATCGACTAAAGTCGAATTGTTTCATATAGCTAAAGTCCATGTTAAATTTTTTATGTAATTCAGCTATTAGAAGTCGAATGAGTTTTACTCGATTCAAGTCCCATAATAGCGCCCCAGCAGGATTAAATGGATTTGGAATAGAAAAGGAAATTTAATCAGGTACCCATACCAGAAAAATATTTGGAAATTTAGAAAATGTAAACAAATATTTTGAAAAGAGTTACACGAATGTATATTTCACATAATAATTATAATAACAATTAATTTCGTCAAGAATATCACTGTTATATCACTTCTTAATTTTCACAACACATAAACTGATTTAAACTTGAAATAGCAACCGTATTTAGGCAAATGAGGCATGATCGAAATTCCAATTAGAAAAGAATAAAAAAAAAGTAAGTACATGCAGGCACCCTGGTCCTATCATGATTTGAGCTTCCAAGTCGAGTTTCGCTTCTCTTCTGCAAGACATGTACACATATTTTTCATTGATACTTGTTATCCTCGATGAATTCCTGCATGCCTACTATCATACACGATTAATATTCCGCTGGGCAAAATTCTAGCTTGGAAATAGTGTGTGCATTGCGTGCCAACTTTGGTTTGTTTCCTTCTTTCTGTGCATACACTTAGAACGCATGATCTTTCCCTTCGTTCGTTGTTTGTCTACTGAAGTAGTGTGCAGCTTGCTGCCTCATAATCCAAGAGCCCACGACACTGAAAGTCTTAATCTAGAAAAACAGTTGACGAGGGTTTGTGTGAACTTAATCTCAAACGTTAGTGGTGAAATGATACCCCCCCCCCCCCCCCGCAAACGGTTGTTACGGTCATGTTCTAAAAACCACGATCTTTTATACCGTAGATGATGAAATCATAGGATATACTTAGTTTGTCATTCCGTTTGTAATACCTACAAGTAATGATGGTAGAGCAAAATGGATTGAACACACACACAAATATTATTATATTAAAAGTTATTTTGGTTTTTGCAAGTCCGTCCGTCTGTCCGACCGTTCCTCCTCACGATAACTCTAGAATGCGTTGTACTTAGAGAGTAGAAATTTGCACGGCCTTTAAAAAACAAATAAAAATAATTTCGAAAATTCCTTCGTGGGGTTGCCATACAAAAATTTTGTTTTTCATTATATATTAGGACACTGCCTGAAAACGCGTCGAGGCAAAGGGCTGAAATTTTGTACACTATGTTTTCGTAGTAAGTAAAGCTTCAAAAATTCTTGGTGTTGCCATTTAAAAATTTAGGTTTTTTACGTATAATGTAAAGATGATCAGTCCTAGACGTTTTTATTGCACAGAAAAGTTCTTCAGAATATGAAATCCTATGAAATGGGTGACCGGGTATTCATGTCGAGTATCATAAGCATTGGTCTTAGATCAATTCTAGCTTTTTCACCTGTGATATTTAAAAAATGACTGTTTTTTAAAACTTTAAAACTGGAGCACATAAAGTTGGCCTCACTATAGGTTCACTACTTGGAACCAAAACGCGTGTAAGCGTTCTTCATTCGAGATGCAGCCACACACTTTTGTATGTCTTTTATTCATTTTGCGTCGTCGCATTTGAATAAGTAAAGCTTTTGGAAAATTTCACACCTAGTGAATCATTTAAGTACATCACATCAGTTTTTGACGTTATAAATTTGAGAAGTAAATTCTTACAGCGTTTTCATTTTTTCATCGTCATATGAACCTTGAATTTTCACATTTGTTTGCTTTCTCTAAAATTATAAATGGAATGAGTGAAAATCCCATAATGTTCTCTACACAAATATTTTCCCAATTTTTTCTGCTAAAACCGAACAATTGAAACAATTTTTCTACCTTTTTTAGATGGTATGGGTACCCCCGAGAATTTCTCCACATCAAAACATTAGTGTTCGAAGCTGTCACAAGAACATTTGAATTTTCCTCAATTTTCAATTTTCCTCGTGGAATCATTCGTTATCAATTTCAAAAGTTTGGACAACATGATGATAAGTTAAACAACCTTGGGAATCAACTTTATATGGGGCTGGCAAGGGTTAATGTCGGGAGGAGGGAGCCCACGAACCTTTCCTGTTTCTGCTTGGAAAAATCACGATGTATGCAGAAGTCTGACTTTTAACCTGTGGTAAACCTGACCTCAGAATTTTTGCTTCAATGGGTATAGTATTTTTTTTTTATTTATAAGTAAGTACGTATATATAAAATTCCTATGGGAAGTCAATGATTCAAGTTCAAAATAAGTTGCAAAACCATTTTCGTGTGTTAAAGGGGAATTGCGGCATTAGGAGAATTTACATTTTATCATAAAGTGGTTTTTCCATAGTAACAGATGAATCTTCTAAATTTTGAATACATTATGCTAGTAGAAACATTTTTCATCTTTGGGAAATATTTTTGGGTCGTTTCGCCCTATTACCTCGAACTACTTACTATACTAGTGCCAAGCTGGTATGCGAAAATAAGCTTCGTTCATTTTTACAAATTGAATTCATGCGGTTAGACACCGATAAGATTGTTTGTTATCTTTATACGTATGATGTCCATATATGCTAGAATATATACACATACATATATGTAATCACTTCTGCAACGAAACAAACTAAAGTACAAGCTCGTGAAGCCAAGAGTTTTTAAACGGCTCATAAAAATTTATAGCTGCACTCAACAAAGCTTTCAACATCTTCTGGTGGTGCTGGCAAGGACTATTTGTCTTTTCGCTGGTTATGAAAAGCTGAAATTATTACCTCTACCTAGACAGTGGCATAGATTTTACCTCTCCATGGTTCTATCGTAGGTATATTTACACGGCAAACGTGCCAAGTGTTTAATTCCTTGCGGGATTTCCCTTATATAAAATGCTCGCAACACTGAAATTTCCTAGTTTTTTGTTTTTTTTATCTTCCTGTTGATAGAATAGACACAAAGTGGGTTTGGTAGTGCAGTTGTAACGAAATTGCAACATTGTGTTATCTATAGGTAGTAGGTGCATGATATGATATGGTTCTATTCACCAACATTAAATCTCATCGAAGTTTTATGCATACATGGTAAAAAATAAGTGACTCAATAAAATATGTGTGAATTTCATTATTTTAAGTATATTCAAAAGAGTTCAGGGCAAACAACGCCTATTTGGGGAAAAATAGCTCACGTCTTTATCATAATAACCCAAACATGGGTAGAACATTATTTAACACAGTATAGTAGGGTCAAATTGACCCAACCTGTATTTTATTTTTACTATGCTGTGTGTATTCTACCCCTTTCGAAACTTATATCTACGCAAGAAGACAACATGTTTGGCTTGAAAAGTTTCTTGTTCATTCAGTTGTATGGTGCCTAAGTATCCACATCACGCATGTGAAATTGTTTGTAGTTAGCAGTTACGTGATTAAGAGAAGTAGGTATCAGATTTGCAAGTTTCAATGCGTACTTTTGGAAAACTATTTGTAGCAGAATAATGATTTATACACTATAAAAAATATGTCCTTAAATTCAGTGGCATCAATTTGTGCCACATAGTTTTGGCATATTTCGCTAACCCGGGGGTTACACCTGCAAGTACAGCTTGCATGCAACTTACCTGCCACACTTCTTGCACGTGTAATCCAACTGCCAAGAAACTTTCAACGAACTTGCATGATGGAAAATTATGGCAGCTGGGAGATATTAATTTGACATTTATACAGTATTCAAAATGGTGGAAAAGAAATGTTTGAAAGAGCATTCATAAACTCTATTCATTCTCGTTAATTTTGAAATAGAACTTTAAGCTTCTCATTCCATTGAAGTAGAGATTGAATCTATACCAAATTTATACTCATTTCTAAGGAATACCCACGAGTTGTGCTAATTTATTTTCATCCCCATAATCTCCAATCATTTGAAACGGTTTACCAACAAATTTTTATGTATATGTATGTGCATGTGTCGTAAATTTGTTCCCATTTAATCTGACCCTTTTTTCTAGAAGGTTTTTGTATTCGTTGTCGTTCAGTCACCTTCAAGTTTTCGCAAAAGCAATTTATCAATACTGGCGTATACCTACATAGTTACGACTAAAAGATCTACCAGAGACAAGAACTCGGGAGCTGACTAACTATTAATCTTATCTGATGGCATTAATAGTATTAGATAGCTTCCTCATGTTATTAACTCCGTGACCTGGCTCTAGTCAACAGCTAGGCAAATATTACAGAAAGTAAAACGGACTTTAAGCTCTCTTTGCGAAGTTATCGAAAGCATCTTTTTTGCTATAATTTTAAGTTGAGTTTCAAGGCTGATAGAAAATTTTTGATAGTTAAAAAATCAGTAAGTAACGTCCAGCTTAACTTGAAATAAGACGAATCTCCAATATATTTCAGTTGTTGTTCAAAACTGATGGATATAAGCTCTCCGCCATTAGTTATTGATTGAAATCGTCCATCTAGCTCGACTACTGACGATATATCTTACTGACGTTGAATGTCCTTATGGCTTTAAATCGGAGCAGGAAGAGGAAGCTGAAGGGGACTTAATGAATTGATGTCAGTTAAAGAGCTTGTTACTATTCAATTTCTTAATGCTAGAAAGCTCTTTTTATCAATGGTTTTTTTCTTCTTGTATACTAATGACCTGGGATAAATGGGGCAATTATAGCTTCACAGAAAGAAGAATTAAAAAAGTAAAAAGTTTTATCCATTTACAGCTGTTCCGCAATTTAATACAAATTAGGTAAGAAGGATGAAGGGGGCGATTGGGAAGAAACCAACCAATTACTTGTATTGAGCTAAAATTGGAGGCTCTAGTTCTCCTATATACGGTATTAAAAACGAGGCTATTATCCTTCTCTCTCTCCTTAAAGATTTACTACTGGGAAAAGTGAAATCATGTTTCGGAACTGGATGGTACAGTTGAAACGTTGGTGACTTAACCCTTGCATTCAAGGTCAGGTAATGTGCAATATAATACAAGAGTAATAATAAATAATTATTATTATTTGTTGCGGTTTAAAGTATTGAGATTACAAAATCTTGTCAATTTACAGATCTCAAATGCGAAAAAGACTTTCATGTGAAGTTATATTTGAATGAAAATATATTTAAATAAAAAAAATAAATACATAAATAAAACCGTTAATTACTTATTTAAAACATTTTCGCAACGGCCTTGAGTTTCAAATAATTGTTTTTAAATAGATTTTGTTGATCCTAGTCCTTAATTTATTATTTGAATGATCTTGAAAAAAAAACATATCAAGGAATACTGAAAGCAAGTGGAATTGGGACTAAAATATAACCCATATATATATTATTATGGGAGATATTTGTCCCATTATCCTTTGGAAACAAAAATATTCACCAAAAGGAAATGTTTAGAGAAATTCATTTATTTATACTAGAGTGAGTGGTGATACATCGGATAATCATGGATAAGTCATGAGAGGAATATTTTTTTATAACCGCAGCACGTAGATTTGCAAAATTTGTTTATTTTAACCTTGTCCCATACGGGGTTCGAGTTCGCAATATTTAGAATCGATCATAGATTTAATGGAAGAATTTTAGAGAATATTTTATTTTAACGATTTTAAAATAAATTAATAAATACAAGAGAAAAAACAACCGCCTCGTCCGGGTTTTGAAGCCGGGACGTTCCTTTTTCCGGGCGACTGTCCTTCTGAGGTAATGAGACAAATATTGTAATTATTAATTTAATTTAGAATTGGTAAATAAAAATTTCTGTAAAATTCTTCTATTCCATCTATGAGCGATTCTAAAAATAGTGAAAATAGTGAATTCGAGTTCCGTACGAAACAAGATTAAAATAAATAAAATTGCAAAAAATTCACAATTAGTATATGTAAGAACAAAAATCAATTGCCTCGTCAGCTCAGAGGTAAGAGCAGCCGCCCGGAATGCGGAAGGCTCCGGCTTCAAGACCCGGATGAGGCGGTTGTTTTTCTCTTGTATTTATTAATTTAATTTAGAATCGTTAAAATAAAAAGTTCTCTAAAATTCTTCCGTTATATCTATGATCGATTCTAAATATTGCGAACTCGAACCCCGTATGGGACAAGATTAAAATAAACAAATTTCCAAATCTAGCGAGAGAGTGCTGCTATTATTAAAAACTTTTCCTCTCGACATGACTTATCCATGGTTATCCGGTGTAACATCACTCACGGGAAACTCAGTATAAATAAATGAATTTCTTATTCTAATCATTTCTTTTTGCTGGATATTTTTATTTCCAAAGGATAATGGGACAAGTAGTCTTCGTATGAAATTGCGATATCATGAAATTTTTTTCATATTATGAATTACAAAAATAGTTTTCTTTTTCTTTTGAAGCAGCGGGACAGGAGATCCCATCCTAAGCACGGAGGCCAGCCAAGCGGTCCATTGTGCTGTCCTGGTAGAAGCCCGTTAACCAAAACCTTTCTGTCCTCTTAATGTCCTCTTAATGAAGTGCATCAGGTCTTAATGAGGAAGGTTTTCAGCTCATTTTCAAATAGAAATGCAGACGTTAGAGTATCCAGCCCGGTCCGGGCGAAGGCCGGACACGCACACAAAAAGTGTTCGGTTATTTCAGGCTTTCCTTCTAGGCAGGACAGACTCAACAGCTCCTATCCTTGTCGGTTGAACGTGAAGCGAGTTGTGACCGCTGATGATGTCAACCACAGTTCGACATTGTTTCCTTCGGAACTTCATGAGAAAATCAGAGATATTCCTATTGGGCCCATTAAACAGTTTTGTGCACCTGCAAGTACTCAGGATCTCCCATGTCTACTGATGCTTGCTATGAACATCCGTTTAGATGAGTGATCCGATACTTGAGGTGGCAACGTTTACAGCGGTTTTTGGTCTGAGGAATGGAGAATCAGGGTCAGCCCTTTCATTTACCATGATCCCCATGTGACCAGGAACCCACAGAAGGGACCCCTTGTTGTGAGTACACAACTTATGCACAGACGACCTGTAATCCTCCAGTAACTTAGATGTGATCTGAGGCCCCGGCTCCGTCATTACTGAGAGAGCCGTCGGTGAAACTTTTTAGAGCGGACCGGTGAAAACTCGATAAAAAATAGCTTTGTCTCAAAAACAGTTGCATAGATGTAGGCGCTTACATATCCATATGTACATGTGGTACACTTATTGAAAAGCTTAGATGGTTTACTACCATTAGCTGAAATTCACCTTCCCAGGGTGTATAAAAAGAAAGTTACAGGGTGTTAGCTGAAGAAAGTAGCCAAAATAATAAACCACCCTTAGTTTCGAAAGGTCGCAATTTGTCCCACCATTCCATTAAATTTTATGTTCCTGTCGTCGTGACCCATTTATGATTACCCGATGTAACACCATTCGTGGGACACAATGTATAGGTATAAAACAAGCAATAACGTGAGTGAAATTCAAAGCTTTTGCAAATCTAATGGGACTGTTTTGTGTGGAATGGCGAATATCTGCAGTTTCGTTGGCATAAGACTTTTAGCTAATTAAACCAAAGAATTCAGTAAAGTTTTTTTTTCTGTTCAGTTCATCAGTTCACTGTAAAGAGCCCAAGCAACATCCAGTCAAGTATCTATTGCTAACTATAACCCATGTTTCCAGTTCTACCGGCCTTATTTATCTCCTAATATAATTCCGTATCAAATAATGAAAACGCGAGATCTAATATATTTTGTGGCATCATCAATTTCTATTTATGGAAACTGTAAAAGTCTATGGTGTCCAAGCGGTTGCCATATTATGTGGAAAATCGATACGATAAATTGATGGATAACTACTTGCTTCACATGAATTCTATACTCGTGTGGAAGTGTGACATTTGTATGAAGAATCTTCTCTTTTTCCAAGGAATTTACTCAACAATTTTTCTTCAGAATTTTCATGCAATATTGCTGACTGGTGGTTGGCAATGATCCAATTCTAAAAAATTTTCTTCAGAGTGCAGTTGGTGACCATCAACGATTTTTCTTTCTCATTTCTCTTTTGAATTTAATTATTTCTTTATTTATTTCGCTACAATTCTATGCATGCATTGTACGTAGTGTCTACAAATATATAAGATGAGTAATAAAGCAGGCTAAAATCACAACAGTTTTACAACAGCCTAGAGATACCAAGAACATTCTTTGACTGCGATTTAATAAAATGAAAGTCGATCAAGCTACAATTAAAATTAAAATTAGTGGGTACTCACTACACTTGGATCGAATTGTCCATAATTGGTACGATGAGAGTTAGAATAAAATCGTTAGATCTTATGTACCTAGGTGAAGATTTAATACTTATAGATTTTAGAAATAAGCAAGTGTCAAAAGCTGAAAAACAAAAAAAAATCAGAAATCTTCGTTTTGTATCAAATTTAATCTCTTAATAGAAGGTGAAAGATGAAAAGCATCTCGTCATTCGATTCATTTTAAAGCAAAGAGTAGAAATTTTCTTTGCACACCTTCAACGCTTGTAAGATGGGGATAAAACAAGACTGGCATTTTCCAATATGGGTTAAACGAGGGTTGTGAATAAAGATTTTGTTGTAACTTTAGGCATTATCAAGATGCTTACCCCAGCATTTTATTAAATCCAGAATTGAATCTGCCCTAATAACAGTCAATATGGACATTAAAGGTAATTGGAGTAAAAAAATATACACCCGAGTCAAGTATTTTAGTAGCCCTAGAAGGATTTACGCCATTGATATTGCAGTCAAAAGCACGAAAGACCACTTTGAGAGAGAATAAAAGTTTGTACATTTGTCAATGTTTAGAAACAGGGTCTTCACACATAATGTTCAATAAGTCTATTTAGATCCTCCTGAAATTCCACACAATCCAATTCAGACTCTATGAAGTTATATAGCTTAACCGTCACTTGCGTAGATTAATAGATCCGAGTTCATAACTAAGTGAAAAATATCATTTATTAACAAAATGAACAGAAGTGGTCTCAAGTGACACCAGAATTAGCTGCTACCTTATCATATTATTATTATTGTGATCCTTAAGGTAGGAGGATTACCAGCTGAGCAACTATTTAGGAAAGCGAACACGTAGCCCATATACGTCAGAATCTTGCAGCTTGTGAAAATCTTTACTAAACTTAGTGTGCGCTCAGTAAGTTTCAAATCCTGACTCGATAAACTTAATGTAAGTGTGACGAAAGCTGGAGCAAATTCTTTGTTGTTAATCTTCCTCTTATAAACCCGTGCTGGTTAGGATAAATGATCTTCCTACAATGAAAGTCCAAAAAAGACAATGACCTCACAGAGTTTGGTGATACAAGACAGTCTTGTAATTGGTCGATTGTGATATTATTAGATGTATCAGATGTAAATACTGAAATCTTCGTTGGATTGACAGATATTAAACCTTCTGCACGCTTTATTCGTAGAGCTGAGCATTCAGCACCATTCCACAGACAAACTAATAATATACAAAGACTGGACAAGTAGAACAAAATTTTGCAACGCTTTTCATGAATATAGATTCGACAATGCCTCAACTCGCAGTTGATGACTTAACCAAAGGGTAAGCCAGCAATGCCTCGCACAAATATAAAATCAACGTTACCTCGACCCGGATGAACGGAAAGTCACAACATTTGTTTTTTTTAATTTACTGAAAATTTTTTGCTTTGAAATAAATTTTATGCATTATTGGAGCCTACAACGGCACACATGAAAGTGTTGTATCTGAAAAAGACTCGACCAAAACATTTTATTTTTTAATGTAAATTCATAAAAAAAAAATTGCTTATTGCAAATCTACGCGTCTACGCTCATAAAAATTGTTGTCGGCCTGTGAAAGGGCTCCATGAATTAACTCCGCACGAAATATCTCCGCACTCAAAAAATGCAATAAGGCCGCAGGTTTGGCGAAATTCTGATTTTGCGGAGTTATTTCATTTAGTGCGGAATTATTGCATTTTAAATTTAGTGCATTATGAAATAAGTCCGCAAAGTCAGATAGGAAATAAATCCGCAAAATCATTTTTGCGGATTAATTTCTTTCTTTTTGTGAATTTTGGAATAGTAAATCAAAGCAGTAAATAGTTCTTTGGTGCGTAAATAACTATCAGTAAAGAATACTCATTACGAATTTAGTTCTCATAGAGGTCGCATATTAAAAGGCGTTTTTTTTTCTCCCACTGAAGTAAAAATGAGCTACGAATTTGTAAAATCGAATAAACTATTTGCTTCCTCAGATTTCTTATCCATCAATATAAACATAAGCGTAAACCTCTGAAAAACGAAAGTAAAAATTGCTTTATACGATCGATAAGGTGGGAAAAGGCGAGCCGCGCCGCGCTTTCGGGTTGCCACGTCGGGCCAAACAACCGGAAGCGCGACGTGGCGCAGGTTCTCCGGGCCACATGAAACGGAACGAAAAGGCATTACAATTATATTAGTTTAAATTTGCGAACTTATTTCCATTTTTAAACTTGCTGTCTTTTTACATTTGGAAATAAGTCCGCAAAATTAAGAAAAAATCAAAAATGCGGCGTTATTTCCACTTCTTTTTCGGACTTATTTCCACTCGTGTCTCGTGCGGAATTATTTCCATTCCCATTTTGCGGACTTATCTCATTATGAAATAACACCGCAATTTATGCGGACTTATTTCAATTGTTGAGTACGGAGTTATTTCGTGCGGAGTTAATCCATGCAGCCATGTAAAATTTACCGTATGAATAACAAGAAATAATTTCCAGTAAATTTCTAAGAAAACATTGGGGCTTCCCTACATCGGTCGAGGTATCGTTGATGTTATATTGGAGCGAGGCTTATCCTTTGGTTACGTCATCAAGTGTAAGTCGAGGAATTTATATTCAAGAAAAGCGTTGCATATTTTTGTTCTCCTTGTCCAGTCTATGACCACACCGAATGCCTTTCCTTCTTCTTAGACTTATTGCTATCAGTTCTACTTGCCAGCCAGCCAAATCTGGTTATTATTTGTCTGCTTATCCTAAAACTTTTGATACCCTTTTAATTATTTTAACTGATATCTCTATAATTACATAGTACGATATTACTTAGTCTGCAGATTAATAGATTTGAAATTACTGCCAAGGTAGACTTTAATAAGGGAACCTCGTTGTTGTTTTTTTAATTAAAACATTTTCATTTTCTTATGCTTTGCGTAACTATCGATTAAGTAAATTATTGTTTTTAGGCAAGACACCTCTGGAACAATAAAAATTAATTAAGATTCAAGTATACTTCAATCAAGAATAAGCTTACCATGGACGTCTTATCAGCTCCACTGATTACATAAAAGCTCAGAAGTGTTATTTTCTTCTCAATTATTTTACTTAATCTTCGAGAATTCTTTGGAAAAAGGGCTGCTTTTTCTTCTGAAAATCATTTTTCTTCCGTCTTAGACAAAAACTTATGCACATTTGTTGTTTTTCTTTCTTATTGTCACGATAGCGGCTTTAAGCTCCATTATTCTGGCTGGATATGAATTATGATTTCATATCACATTTAGTCGTCTCTGTAAAGGGATTTACCACAGTTGGGTTATCTTGTTCCCGGAAGATGACTTTATGTCAAGCTTATGATTCAGGAATTGAAACTAGAAAGGGTGTTCCAATTTTTCTTGGATTTACTGCATCAGTCTTGCTTAAATGTTCATTGTATGGTGACAAGAGTGGTGTAATCATTGTGTGAATGGGATATTTTTATATATGTAATTTTTCTACTTATTGATTTTGCACTTTTACTTTTACTAAATATTTTTTTTTATTTATTATAATTTTCAATACATTCTTGTCTACTATTAACTTTATATTTTGTGTTCGAATGGTATTTAGTTTCTTGTTTATTTTCGGAGGTAATACTCCAAAGATAAGACTTTTCTTTAATCCAGGACGTTAGTAATTAATGACATCTAAGTTGCTAGAGAAGTGCATTACGTCCTTGTGTAAGGTGTGTATGTAAGCCTTTTTAGCAATCCATGAATACGATTCTTGTTTATTTTCTACCCAAATGCGCAAAATTTCACGGTGCACTTCTTCTCGCTCGAAAGACAATTCGAACAATATGACAGAAAACCGGGTTACTACAATTATTTTACAAAGTATATGAGTTATTTAACGGTTCCTATTCATTTTTTTATAGTGGGGTCCATGAAATCATGACCTACAGTAGGCTACAAAAAACGTACATTACTTTCTAGGACAGTCCTTAATACACGGTGACTGTACAGTGGATAGTTGGGCACATGAACTTATGAGAAATGAAAGGGCGGACTCGCTAGCCAAGTCCGGCTGTAGTTCTCGCTTTCTTGGATCAAAACTTGCTGTTTGGGTTACCACCTCAATGATCGGGGCTCTCATTAAAGCAGATGTTCGTATGAAGCATTAGCAATGATGGGCGAACCTGCGCACTTGCTGGTGTACGATAATTGTTTTATTTTGTACCAAATAGTAAGTTCTTTGACTTTGTCTCGGAGCTTGAAAGAAAACAATGCAAAATTGTGGTTGGTATTATCACTGGCCACAGCTCGCTCCCCGCTCGTCTAACAACGATGGGAGTTATTGGAAGGCCTGAGTATCTGTTCTGTCTGATAGGAGAGTCTGCAACAACGGAACACTTTCTGTGTGTGGATTATCTGAATTTTGTCCGGCAGGCTGAATACACTTAGGGCTACCACCCAACCAACACCCTTTCCCGCACAATGGTAGTGGTTCCGGTTTTCTGTCTAGCATGACGTTCCGAAGTTCCCTATGTTATGAAAATGGAGCAACGCAGTGTGGAAATTATATGGGCATAATGTCTAAAGTGTTACTGTATTAGTAACATTAAGAGTTTTAATGTCTGAGCTTGGTCGCAGTGACGTAAATTTTTCCAAGCTATGCCGTTTCACACATACTTATACAATATGTGATCTTTTATGTTAATATATGTACGCGTTATATATATTTGAGATAATAATAAATATAGGTATTTATTTTATTCGGTTATATGTAAAATTAGATTACGAACTTTCTATGTATGCAAACATCTTTGAAATTCTTTTAAATACATGTCATTTATAATAAAATCTGAGTTTTGTTTTTCAACTGGGTGGAAACTTCCACATCAAATTAAATTTTCTGTAAAATCAGGTACGAAACTTCGAAATAACTGAAGCGCCTCCTATAAATATTTTATAACATTCTTTCAATATTCAACAAAGAATTTTTTAGAAAAAATTATCAGTTATTAATTACAAAATAGTGATAGATTAAAGTGGAATGTATTTTAAGGACATGAAGAGGTTTTTGCATCCAAAAACACTTAAGAAATTATTCAACATCTTATATCGCAATTTTGTTACATTTTGTAGATCAAATGTTCCAAACAAGGCAATTTATATAATTTGTGCCGGCTAACCCATAGGCATTGTTTCTAATTTATACTTTAAACTTTATATCCGCCCGGTAATATTGCTATTTGGTGCCTGTATATGTTTCGGTAGATACTCTTACAACTTTGTGTTAGTAGATGTGCCAACAAAGGACAGAATTCCTAATCAGGGACTATAAATGTGTCCATAAAGGAACTGTTTTTACTGTGTACCGTCAGATATGCCCATAAGGTAAGATTGCCTATTCAGTAACTATATATTTGGCTGTCATTACGAGCGGCTAACATACACACAAACCTTTAACAAATGCTCTTGCAAACGAGCATTTAATTTTCAAACGAAGCTCTTTCAATATTGAAGACATTTCTTCCACAAATGCATTAAGAAAATCATTTAAGATAGGCTTGCTTTCCAGCAATAAATTCCAACAACAAAACTGGAAGCTTATGTAGGCTCTTCATCAATTGCACAAAGAATCCGTCAAAATTCGCTCTTTGAGCTAGGTGAAATGGGCAAACCATCAATATTAATAATTAAGGAGACACTTTGAGGGCAATGACTTCGTGTTATTTGAAATGTAGTCGGGAGGACCTAATTATGTTCTACTATCTTTCGGTATATAATCGAAACCGTTTTCATGAAGTACTCTTAAAAGATTTCTTAAAGCACAGTATATTTGTTTGTTTGTTTTAAGCCTAAAATCTCAGCACTTCATTATACTTTATATGAATGACAATTCTTGATACGCACATGTCAAAAATAAAAATTATAGCTATGCAGACATTATTCCTTATTGAGAAACTTTCGTGACCTACATGCTATGACCCAAGGAACCGCCCTTAGAGGAACATCACAAGAAAACAGTTAGGCAAATATTCAAAACTGGAAAGTAACAATGAAGCGCAATATGGTACCCTTGTAGGCACTTTTAATATGAAGGAACTTTTAGAGGCACATTTATGTATTCATAACGTTTGTTGTGCTCATTGAGGCATGTTATCATATGGGAAATGCGAGAAAACATTTTCGAATCAACGATGTTAGAGCGACGTCATGGGGTGTAAAATAGAAATTCTGAAACATTAAGGCACAAAATGTTAGTTGGGCACCTAGATATCTGTGGATGAACAGAAATACTTACCTCACCTGGATCTGATGCGCTTTATTAAGAGTATTTACAATACAGGATGACTTTTGTGGCAGGTACACATTTCCTCAGCAGTCATCACGTGGCGCAGCCTTGGCTTTCATCTTTCATCCCCGGCTTTGAAAAAAAAAAAATAGGTGAAAGCACCGACTTAATATTGCTTACCTTTCCATGTTTCATTTGTATCTTTCGAAAATTAACCATGGTATAAACCGTTTGCTTTCCACATGTTCGCAGTATTACGATTAATGACAATATTAAAAAAAACATGCTATTGTTTAAGCCAAATGGCCTTTATAATTTTTATCGGCGTTCATCACCATTTGCCCTTTCAACCTCTATTGGACATAAGAAGGAAATGGTTATTTGTCAATGGACTCTGTTCCACACCATAGTCTTAAGTCCATACTCAGAAACTTTGGATTTTGCTGATGAGACTTTCTACCGTTCGGCTCTTGGCTTTTAGATGTTCTGGCAATCCAGGAGTTTTCTTTATATCGTAGAATGCATCTAATTTTCTTTTAATTTCTTTATCTATTATATCGGATCACAAGTGTCTCAGTATCCTTCTCTTAACACTCGATCTCTTCAATAATTTTTTAGGATTAAGGTACACACCTCTTTACAAAAGTACACAAACAGATGGGATGGGGGGTGACACTCACACTTATAATTATTATAAATGTATTTTGAGTTGGAGTCCCGCAGATTCGACTTCTAAGCACTGCGTCCTGAGAAAATTGTTGTGCTATGACCCTGCTGCTTGTTTTAGGTCTAGTCTACTGCTGCCATTTTTTAGCAAAGTAATTGATTTGGATCAGTTTCCTGAACAGCTAATGGGATTATAAGTTCCTTAACCAGATACTGGAGTCTTTAGCAAGCAAATCTTATGCGGTTGTTTCGCAAAATCTATCTTTTAGTACTTTGTTTTATATATTTTCTTAAGCATGTGCTTAAATGTGCAATATACAGTCAGTACGGCAGTGAATATCCAAATCTGGTGTTTACCACAGCTGAAGACCTTTTTTCCTTTTTGAAGTCTTTGAATACCGGATGGACTTTTCCGCCTGTCTAAATCAATGTACTCTTCCTGAAGATCATTAAAGTAATTTTTCTCATTTCTGTTCTGAATAGTTTCTATTCCGATAAACATCTGAGTTTATATTAAAAATATTTCAGATTGAACGTATCTGTCAACCAGAATCCACATCCGACAAATTACGGTTTTGTATGGCAAACTATGTATTTTATTTATCTAAAAAATACCTATGTTGAGTCCTTTTATAATTTTAGATCTATGTAGATTTAGGTAACTTATCACGCTATAACTGCAAATCTGTTATCGGAGTCACTCCAGTAATTCTCAGGTAAAATCAAAATACACCTTGCAAGTGCTGCTTCGACAAATATAAGATCGGGGGTCCCAAGACATGCATATGAAAACTTGAAAAATACTAAAAATACTACCACGTATCTTAGAAGTTATCCGAGCGTCACTCAGAGCCATCAAGGTTATCAGACTATGTGAAAATGAGGCGTAGGCCTCAGCCTGGAAGTTGGTCGCGGTTCGTGGGATCCGCAAGAAGAGAAGCAATTCATTTTTTGTATAGTTTACGCGATATTATACTTTCAAGCCATGCACATGCAATGCACTACAATTCTGGCTATGGCTGGAAATATCGTTTCGCAAATAGTAATCCACTGAGATGTGCCTTGAGTCAGAAAAATATATTTGGACCCAGTTGGAAAAAAATATTTTTCCAATTGAAGTTAAAAACTAGAACGTAGCTTTTCCAGAGAGCAAAATATGTTTTAGCTCCACTAACATGCGCCAGATTCGGAGCAAAAATATGAGTCAGAAAAACGCGAAATTTCAGTTTTCAATAAATTTTTAGTTTAAAGCTTTAGATTTATTTACAAAAAGTTTACCTAGAATATAACGTCTTACGTCAATAAATGTCCACTTATTGTCCACAATGTCTCCATAAGTCTCCTTAAGTCGTTATTTTAATTGGCTTTCGAAAGACCTAAATTATTTGTGCTCTTCAAATGTAGCTTAGAATTTGTTGGGGCATTTCGAAAGCTCCAGAAAGAGTAACTTATTGGTGTGGAGCATTTACTTCAGATAGAATTTTGCTCCAGAAGGAGCTAATCAATAAGGAGTTTCAAATATAACACTCCGAAAGAAGCTTTATTTTTAGAGCAACACATTCGAGTAGGAGCAATATTTCAGGTCCTAGTCCTGGCAATCATGTCTTTCATTCAACATATTAACCAATCGAATTCATTCATAGCATCCACTCGCTGCCAAAATCACAAATATTCAATTCTAAGTCCCTTTTCACCATTAAAGAGAAACGAGAACATAGCACAGCATAATGACGGCCATAGAAATAAGCACATGCAATAAACTATAATCTTGGCAATAATTGTCTATTTTTTAGCCAATCCAACTATTTAATTGATTCTTACCAACCGTAATTGTCATGCATATTCAGTTCCACCAGAATTCTCAAACCAAAAAAGAATTCTTCTTTCCCAATTAAACAGAAACGCGTATCATAAGGCAGCTATTATCTTCTTATCCTTGCATAGTATAAAAAGCTTCAAAATTAGGTCAATAGGGTGACCGACACCCCCACACGTATAAAGCTTTACAATTTATTCACTGAAAGTTCCAGTAGCGGTATAAATTATTTGTGAAAACGCTAAGTTTTGTTCAGCGTCCCATAGGAATGTCATATACGCACACCCTTGAATGCATATGAGTCCGATAAGTTTTTACGTTGTCTTGACTTTGTTGTTGCAAAGACGCTGCTAAAATTTCAGCGTCTCTACATTATGACTGTGCTACATTTAGTTTGAGGCGCAGACGACTTCATCCATACCACACGATTATATGTACTTTGCTGGGCTACTGAAACTAGTGAACCTTCCTAGTGAACTCGAACCCAATCTCAGGCTCGGGAAAGTAAACGCCAGAAATGGCCCATATTTTGTGTGGGAGCTATTGGTGATATTTTTTAGAGCGGACTGAGGAAGGTCATTTAGGGATCTGCCCCCAATCCTCGACTATCTATCAGGAAATCTCACAAAGAATCGGCGGTCAACTTAAAGTTACTTTTATCCTTGCAACTAAACGCAAAAACATTTCAAAACCCTATTGCTAGATATGTAGAAGAAAATCGATGAAAACTTTTGTGAAGGAATCCTACACAGTAAGCTATAATCGAATCAATCAAAACTCTTAGATCTCCTTTTATATATACTTATATTGACTAATCTTCAATGCTATTTCGTTGTCATACATATACCAAAATATTTTGGTGTGATTTTTATGTACATAGATCCAAAACAAAGGCATATTTTATGTCAACTCAAATGCATTCCCACCACCAAATACAATTTCCCAAAGTTAGCGCTAGTATAACAGAACAGACTACCATCAACACAGAATTCTATAGAATTGAATTGATTACATTTTCAAGAGCGCCATATTCTTTGAATTCCATTCTCTGTTGCAAGTTTGCTGAACTAGAATGTCCACTTTAAGCTTTTGTTGTGTTTGTGTGTGCGAATACGTTTTTCAGACTGTGAGATGCAACAAGTTGATTTTACGGTATAGAAAGGGCAGTTCTATTGTTCAGATTTACATACATACATTTGGAGCTTTATCAGACCTGCCTGGATGGACCATGTAAAGACACACACATAATTCGGCTCTCCATAAATTGGTTTTGAATCTGTGGACAAAGCCTTCGAGGAGATTGAAATTAAAGGATTTGAGGTCGCAAATTAAGTACTTTTTCGGAGGAGAGTGGATAGGGTAGGTATATACAGGAGGAAAATTATTAGAAAAGAAGGAATTGGAAAATTTGGATTGTCTATATATTTATGAAAATCTCAAGAAGGAGCTTGTCTCAGTTAGGAACTCTAATAATTAAGATGACTCAATATATGTACGTCAGGTATGTATTGACAAATATTTTTATATTACTGTGGAAATTTCTGAGATTTTTATATCTCATAAACCTATGTAGTTAGGACAGTAATTCGTTCTAATTTAAATTTGTGTTATCATCGATTTAATACGTTAATGGGCTTTCCTATGTTTTCCTTAATTTGTGCCGTTGGAACAGAATTGAAGAAATATTATAATCTAGCCCTGATTAATTAGCCAAGACTTAAATAAGAACACTGTCACTGCGTCCGCACAAAATCCATACACTTTGAAAATATTTGTAGGAATTTTATATTTAATTGATGATTTGGTAACAGCTAACAGTATTTTGGCACACTAGATTCCGCCTGACAACCCTATACATACCCACTGTGGCAAATTGAGAATTTCCGAATGGTAAGAACAAAATCGGAAAGAGTGCGAAAAAGCTAGGGCGAAAAATAAATCCCTACTTTTCAGGGTTTTTTCAAGTTTCGGAATGGTATTCAGAAAGCTATTAAAAGAAAGAGTCTTCAAAGAAGTTTGAACTCAGATTTTCACTGATTTCTATTTAAATTTTGAAGGCATTTTCGAAACATTTGTTCAGCTTGAGTTGCTATTGGCGGGTGAAACAACCTGTTCAAGATCTATATATTCTATCTAAATGCTGCCATACTTCACCAGTTCCAAATAAACCCAGTTAGGGCAAATCCCGTCCGGGCCCAGTTAACAACTTAGGACCTCCCTGGGAGTTACGAATGTCCAAGGTTGGGGTGTTCGTACTAGATCCCATGCCATACCTACAGGATTTCCTGTGGTTATACTTAGGCACAGGTAACGCATTCAATAATGTGAAATTCCCGCTGTAAACGTACCGAGGACGTCCTACGGATCTCCTAGTTAGCTTTTCGGATATGCTTGGGAATATGTGAGGATATTTTTTGGAATTTTCTGGGATTGAACAAATTTTTTTACGGCTAGATATTTTTACAAAAGAAAAAAAAAGAAAAAGCATAAACATAAATACCAAATTTTTAACACCCACAAACGGAATTCCTACCACAAAATAACTACAAAATCAAGTTTTGAAATGTACAACTCACAAAAATGACACATGGAAGAACACCAAGCATTAAATTAGTGCTTTCACCAGAGAACCACGCGACTCACGAGAATCAGAGAACATTCCGAAATAAATTTTGGAAGGGGGAAAACGACTTGTGTTTGTCCCAAAATTATCCTGTACATCCCGTATGTATTTGTATGTAAAATACTGAGAATGCTCCCATATAGAGTAGTTGTGGGATGTCCCACGGAATAACTTATGGGAAATTTATAATAAATCCTTGAAATAAATTCCCAAGTACATACTGAATACTTTCTGTTTATCCCGGGAAAGTTATGGGATATGTGGGACAAGAATGGGACGTCCCTGGGTAATTTTGTGTTGCTTGGGATTAGAATAGAAGCTGCCGAAGCATTGGTACGCATGAAATTTATCTTAACAATGAAAAATGTTTTATTATTATAATTTTGAAGAAAGCATTTTTTCAACTCAATTCTTGGAGGGTCGGCTCTGACAACTGTCATCAAGATGGGACTGGGGCAAAATATTAAAATATAACATTTTTCGATTGTTTCCGCTTTCAAAAGTATTTGAAAATAGCAGTTAAATGTTGTCAATAAATTAATAAAATTGTTTTATTACAGAAGCGGCTCTTACCTTATATTCATCAACAAGCAAGAAAGACATAGAAAAGCGCTGAAAGCAGTATTTCATAATATAAAAGGCAGACTTAGTTAACAAAAAACAAGTGCATTTAAAAATTCCATTCAAATGAAAAAGTACAAAATGTAAATATTTACCGTTTTTATCTTTAGAATCTATTTACTTTCCGAACTGACAGAACTCAAATCTTTAAAATGTTTTAACGTCATTATTATTTAATAAACATAACCAATTTGAAAAAATACTGCTTATTTAAAACATTTTTGGGATTTCACCAGTTCGGAACGGTTTGATATATCTTTCTGAGAATTTAGTACGAATTTCTTAGAATTTCAATCGGCATTCAGATGAGAAGCTTGACAATTTTCTTTAGGAAATCATTAAGAATTCATTTTAATAGACAAACTCTTTTTGAGTCGATTTGTGGGGAAATATTCGGTACTTTCGTCGATTTTGTAAAAATTTACATATTCTGCTCGCAAAGAATTTGATCGGAAAAAGTTTAAGAATCCGAAATTTTTTCGGATTTTTTTTAATTTTTCTTTAAAATTGCCTAGAAAAATTCCAAATTTGGCACACTTGGTATTAGCAAAAGTTGTATAAATTAAAAGATCACTACAATTACCTGAAGTATTGAGTCAATATGAAAACCTTTGTATATTGCACACTAATCTCATATGATATGTATAATTAGAAGAAAAAAAAGTTATGATTGATCTAAGACCCATTTTTGTGGTGGAGGATTTTTTTTTATATATATTATTACTTTTGTGTTACGTCTCAAAATTGTCCTCAAACCTCCACAAAACACCCTGTATTTTATAAAGTACTCGCACACGGTCACAGTTAAAAGCTCATGGTATGCGGAACTGCGTAGGCTTTCAAACGACTGCTCAACCAGCAACATACCCCTTCCTCTCAGGATTTACGGAGGTCTAAACAAAATATTTCAGATTTTTTTTACTTTTTTTTTAATTTGACTTCTGTTTTTTTTTTTAAAACGGTCGTTAACATAACTTTTTTTTATAAAAACTATAAACTGTAGACTCTCCTGTTTACTTTGACCGATGTGCTATATGCAGCCATTAAAGAGTTATTAGCTCAAACCTAAATTTGTTCCCTTACTGACTGAAAACACGTCATTTTAAAAAAAGTCGGCTAATTTCGGTATGACATGAATAGATGTTGAGCTAATAACTCTTAACATGAATTGTTGAATTATCCTGCTGTAAAATGAGGTTTTATTCCGGATAACCGTCCAGAAATGGTAGCGAAGAGTTTTCCAGGACCTCCTGATATTTCAGACTATTCATTCTGGTGGATGGGAATGCGAGTTCTAAGGTGCCGAGCGTATTGAACGCTCTCCATACCAACAAAGATCCTCCATCAAAAATGCGTTCTGAAAAATAATGGCGATCCTTCCTTAAATCTCGACAGTACCCACTCAAACCTTCTGGGCTATCCAGGTTGAGCTTCTTTTCGTCAGCGAAGATTACCTGCAAATACAGAATTAAGTGAAGAAGTGGTTCCTGGGCAAATACAGTATACACGATATCGCTATACCTGTGACCACAGTCGTTCCATGTTTTCATGGGCGAAAGCAAGCCGTGCTTCCTTATGTCGGGCTTCCAGATCTGGGCTCTTCTGCATTTCTTCCATTACGTTGTCAGAATTTTACTTTATTGCCCTCCAAACTGTTGATGCTGACGCGGAAATGCTGCATTGATTTTTAGCAGATCGTATAGGCGTTGTCGAGTTTGATATCTTCCAGAATATGATCTAAGACCGCAATTTTCTTTATTTTTCAAGTAATTACGGACAACGCCCACAGATCTGTACAATTTTTCCATTATTTGCGTCTTTGGAACTCCTTTGTCAAATAAAACGTCGACTCATGCCTCGCGGCATGAATGCGCTAAAAGTAATCTAAACCTCTAATGAAACAAGAATCTTAATTAAATCCCAAAAATCACTGAACTTTCCAGATTCGTTTATGACAACGAAACAACGTTTTTTGTTTTTTGAAATGTCATTTACAGACCTCGAATACCGTTATTATTGCACAGCCTACCCAGTGCGTTCGAACAGTCTTGAGGGTCACTCCATATTCTGAAAACCGTTTATGACAGGTTGTATCCATTCTCGAGAAAACGACACATTTCATATTTGTTCATATCTTTGAAACAGACTATATGTACATATATATTATAACGAGCATCAAGACCAATCACATCCTTTTCTTTTGTAATTACCCCTCAACATATAATTTAATTATTCGCGGACTCGCAAACCACGTGACACCTATCAAATACTTTGGCCTACACTCTTTCTCCTCAGATAGTTGACTAAATAACTACTTACGCTCTGCTCACGCAAAGCGCGTAACATTATCTATATCCTTAAATATTGTAATCACAATTTTGTACTAAAAATGTGCTTGTTAGGTCCTTAAAACTTCCTGTATTTTCTACGTCCGACAGTTAATCTTAACCATTTCGGAGATAACGGGACTTAAAGATATTTGGGTATATTTTTATAATTTACCCATGTATCACTCTATGGTGATTAATTAAAATGTGTTAGATATATAATCGTTGGGCCTTTAGAGTGTAGACCATTACATATTCCCTTCCTCCTCTCCGTTTTGAAGCTATGGCTCAACAAATTTAAATATAGCATTTTTAGATTAAATGAAACCATTTCCGAATTAAAAGAAACTATTTTCAAATAAAGTGAAACCTCGGAGAATAAAATTTGAATTTATTGCTTTTGTACGTTTTTATATTCATTAAAAAAGTACATTAAATTCTATAGTCCAGTGTATCTAATATAATGTATTTTGCAGCCAAGTAATTCTCACTTAATTGCCCATTAAACCGTTATGTGCTCTGCTATTAGTCTATACATAGATGACAAGCAAATGCAACTGATAACTGGTCATTTCAGTCTTAACAGTGTAACAAATAACTGCTAATTTTTCAATTGAAAGTTACTTGTAAAATGACTGGTGAAGATTTTAGTTCTAGAAGTTCCGATTACTGCCAACCTAGCGAGGAGTCTTCTATTAATGTAAGCCATAGTGAAGTGGTTCATGAAGGTAATCTGGAGCAATTGAATTCAAATTGGGGGGAAAGAAAAGTTGATACCTAAAGCATTCCTGAACGAAGAACATTAGGGCGGAACTCCAAAATTACAAAAGACATGAAATTTATTCTTGTAAAATTGTATGAAGAAGGTAAAATGATTTCGGAAGCTGCCCGAATTACGTCGACAAATACAAATTCGGCTAAAACTATGTTATCGCGGCATAAAAAGAGTGAAAACGTTTTAAAAGAAGTCAAAAGCGGTGGTAATCGTGCGAAAAAGTTGGCACTAGAAAAACTCGAGCACATTGAAGCCTTTGTAGAAAGAGATCCCGGAATTACTCTGGAAAACATCAAAAGGAAGTTATTCGAAGAAAAAAAAATATATCTGTGTCGTTGTCTACGATTTTCAGTGGTTTGCGGGAGCGAAAAATTACTTTCAAATTAGCTTCGGTTAAAGTGGATAGAATGAGCAACGAAAGAACATTACAGCTGCGACAAAATTACGCCAGAATTTACACAGTGCTGGGGAAAAATAAATTTTTATAGATTAGTGTGATACAAGAGTACGCGTTGTGGTACCCACTGAAATAGGACGGAACGTAACATTGATCGCCGCTATGAAGAATAGAGGTATCGTGCACAAAAAAACATAATTTCCAAAGCTACCGTGAATACCGAACGCTTCAAATAAATTTTTCGCGAGCTTTTTGAAAAAATTGATAACAATAGATAGCAATTAGAGAATTCTTTTATAATATCGAATAATGGCTCGAATCCATACAATACGAGAAATTCAGGATATGGATCGAGAAAGCGGATGTTATTTAAACTTTCTACCACCTTACTCGCAATGCTGAACCCTATAGAAAAAGCATTTTCGAAAATAAAGTTGATCGCCCGATCAATATTAAGGGACGTTAGCACCGAACATAATGTCGAAGTAGTTGACCAAGGTGTTCAGCAACTGAATCAAAATGATTCCTCAAACTATGTAGTGCATATGGTTTTGCAAATCCCACAAGCTGCAGATCGCCAACCGCTTCACTAATGCCAGCAAGCTAATAAAAATCAGTACCGTTACATAATTTACTAATTTCAGCTATTATATATTGATTGCATAGCACATAACGGTTTAATGAGCAATTAAGTGAGAATTACTTGGCTTCAAAATACATTTTATTAGATACACTGTACTATAGAATTTAATGTACTTTTTTAATGAATATGAAAACGTACAAAAGCAATAATTTCATATTTTATTCTCCGAGGTTTCATTTTATTTGAAAATGGTTTCATTTAAGTTCAAATCAATGTGAAATTGCTTTCATTTAATCCAAAAAATGCTATATTCCGAATTTTAACTGTGTTTTTTTTAATTTAACTACTATTTTTATCGAAAATCACTTCATCGACAGTAATGTTTCATATTGGAGTTAAGATATCCAAAATCAAGGGTTTAAAATGACCTATCACACTCTGTACCCAAAATGTAACCCTTTCTTTGTTTTTTGCAGTTTGAATATATCCAGTGAAAATGACTTAAAAAGCTCATCCCCAAAAGACAATTGCTACTTTCTGGCACTCAGTGAACCTTTTCTCTGGATTTGCTTAAGAAAAAGTGCAGAAAACGCAGAAAGGGTTACATTTTAGGTACAAAGTGTGATAGGTTAGTTTTAAGCCCAGAATTTGGACATCTGTAACGAAGTCACATGCATTTTAGCTAGACACCGGCAAAAATGAATCGTCTAGCAGCATCCGCAACATAGTAAGCCAGACGCCGAGAGAAGAGCACACTACTGATCAGTAGCTCAGTAGTGTCCCGTGCTGGTGGCGTGATAGTAAAAGCGAAAATTTTACCTATAAATAGCCGGCCGCCAGTAATGAAATCACTCAGTCAATCACCGAGCATTCAAGTAGACATCAGTCGAAACCACAGTCACGGATCAAGCATAATATCCGACCACGAGAAGACAACTCCAGAGTAAGAAGAGTTGACCCGCACTAGTGGACTACCAGAAGACTGGCTATAAAAGTCAGTCAGCTCCGATAGATTAGTCAGTTGCCTCCCAGCAGTGTTGGCTCGAGAATTAGTAAGCGCACGCATACCGTCCCGTACCCTCGTGTAGGCTACTCTGCCGATAAGCGCGCGTTAATTGTGTTGATCAGAAGAGTAGTGAGCGCACACACATATTCCGTCCCCGTACCGTGTTGGCTATTCTGACGACAAGCGCACGTAATCGTGTTGGTCTAAGGAATAGTAAGCGCATGCTCCTACCCCGCACCTACACCGCGTAGTTATAGTTATAAGTAAGTGAATGAGTGTAGGCTAAGTAGTGTATTAGGTAGAACTAGAGGCCGCCCGAACTGCAGACCTAGAACAGCGCTCTGAACCTAGCAACGTCGGGAAAACGTTGAGTCGTAAGTTCAAAACGGAGAGGTGGAAAAGAAAATATTATAAATTATTAGAAAGGTTCAATGATTATCTATCTAATAAATTTTTATGATGGGTGTAACGTTCAGAAGTTGAAGAGTGATTTATAAAATGATATCCAATGATCTTTAGGTCACGTTATCTCGAAAACAGTTAGATTTTCCCCTCCCCCACCCATACAATTTTTTGATTGTCCTTTCCATTTGGGTGCCAGACCACTCACATAATACCCTGTATAGGTACTCATTCTTTCCATTTAACTACTTTTTTTCTTCAGTGAATGCGTTTTCAAAGCCATCATACTTAAAATAGCTTAAATGAACCTATTACACTCTGTAATTTCTTCAAGTATATAAGAACGGGAATTTTACAGCTATGCCATTACAAATAGTAAAATTTCGATAAGGGTTTCGAAAAACGGTAAAAACGGTGGATTAAATAGTAACAGTTTTATTGCTTAGCTACATGATGGGCCCACTGGCCTTTATTTATAGAGTGTATTGTGTTTTGTGGTCATAAATGAAATAGGCGAAGTGTTAGGAACAAAAAACTGTATGGGAGTTGGAGGGTAATCTTAAGGATGTTTCAGGTACCTAACATATCGTTTTTATTTCCCGTAACATTTCGACTTGAAACAAGTTTCTTGCAATAGGTAATAAAATTCCCATTCTTCACGTGCATATTCAGGTCAGTATCGGGCGCAATAGACTTAAGTATTAAAATTTTCTGCCATTCTATGCGGAATCCGTGTACAATAGCAACTACTTAATTACACTACTTTTCTTACAATATTATGAATTTAAAGAAATTTCAATATATCCTCAATTATTACTATTATTTCTGCACTGTCCTTCGTCTTAATCGACTTCTGATATTCGTCTTGTTGCACTGTTTTTTCGTAGAAATTTTGCTTTTAACATTACTGAGATGCCGAAAAAGTTCCTAAAAGGGTCGACGTTTTTTTTTTTTTTTTTTAATTTATACCGATATTGAAAGGAACTGTCCTGCTTTGACTTAAGCCATTATTTGGTATTTGGTTTATATATTACATGGTAATATGTTGAAAGGCGTATCTTGAGACTAAATAAGAAAATAATGGAATCGAAACAATTTCATATCCATGTATTTGAATAGCATTTAGAACGCTGACTGACAATATTGTCAACGTAAGTAAGTAGGTACGTAGCCACCTATATGAGTCTACATATATCATAGGTCAAGTATAGACTATATTATTTGTTCCAAAAAAGTCACTAGCTTAATTGAGTGTATGAAGAAAAAGTTTCACGATTGATATATGGAGTAGAGGAATATTATGGATTTAAGCTGATCAAGTTGATATATAGTATATCATAGTTGTCCTAGTTGTAGGTATTCACATACAAATTTCAAGACTTACTCTTCGAAAAAAATCGAACTAAATATCGAAGGATATTAATATGGTAGTACCAATATAAAATTATGATGTAATACTCTTGACTCAGTCGTCCATCTTTACTATAATATCTAACCACTATCATGTCATCTAGATTCCGATGAAATCTGAGAAGTTCAATGCCATATTGAATGAAATGTTCGTGACTTGACGTCGCCTTACTCAGATTTTCCATACCTATATAAATCTATGCATCAGTGTACGACATGATATATATGCAAATCTATTGAAATCATAAAACTTTTCTGGAACCTTTCTTCTTAGAAAAGTTTTGCTTGGAGGTCTTTCAAAATAAAGTAAAATTTTCAAATCTTACTACCCTGCAAATTAGTCATTAATAAAATATCGCGTTGATGTTTGATTAAGATTTGCATCTTCTGAGCCATAGCAAAGATTCTCCAGACTTATTTATATACATACATCCATGCAAAAATGTCATTGTCCTTTTCATAAAAAAACAAAATAGAAAAACCGTGAGTTTATCCTGATCAACGAACGTACTCGGTCTAGACTCACCCACACGGACATGTTTAAATAGAGTAACTTTCTCGTGACAAGATTTCAGGTCATGTCCTTTATATCATTCCCTTCAATATCTCTGCAAATACTAGCGTCCAAAGAAAATAAAACTTGAAGCTTTTACACAGTAGGAAGAAAACGAAAAGTACTCGACTTATTGGAGACGTTACATCATTTCAAGGATTCCAGGGACTTGTATTCTTGGACGCAATTCTACTTTTATTTCAGAACAAATTCCTGGCAAATCTAACTGGAGCAATAGTGAAGGCCGATTAATAGAAGAATCGTGTTGGTCGTTGTGAGTTTGAGTCTGAGGCAATATTTATGTTGACACTCTCTCGAACTGAGCATTTACCATCAGTTGTTAAAATGAATGTAATTTATCAAACTCTGCAAATCGATTACAAGTCGGTGAGGTATTGAATAGACAAGACATTACGAATTCATTATCCATTTGATTTTTGTTTGGTTTGCGCTTATCTAAGTATATTGATTATGGAGCATTCGTATAAAGCATAAAACACAACCAATACAACTATAGTTGCCGAACCGATATTGTCTTGGAAGAGATATGAATTCATTTCGAAAGATTAAAATCGCTGCCCCGAAATTACTTGCAATATTTCTTGGAAGATGTTATGTTAGTTTTGCTTGCTTTTAGTGCCAGAACGTTAGGATGAGAAGAAATATTTATGCTGGAATAACTGCCAATGTCACAGTTGGAATTACGATTCTGGTAGTATTCGTTCGGAGATAATTCCCTTGAGTTATCATGTAATAATGTAAAATTTATTACTTGACCTTTGTTTTGAAATCAAAAATATATTTACACATACATATACCAGATAGAAACGAATATACATATGTATGCGTATTAATGTCTATACTGATTGCATTCTTTTATATGAGACCCATCGGAGATAATCTAATTCTTGGCATTATTCTCGGTATTATTGCGGAGAAATATTTTAAGCCAAATAGAGCAAGGATATTTATAATGTTATCAAACGACGGTAAGTTCAGAAAAAAAATATTTACTTAAACGTGTTCTCCTTTATGTTTTAGAGCGCTGCATAATAAATCAAGTAAAAAGCGGGCGATCTCCTCTCCATCCTTCAGAGATATAATGGATTTTTGTTCCAACCTCAAAGAAGGGATATAATTAAGACTTCAAAAATATTCTAGTTAATTTAGTGATTTTTGTTTTACTTTGAAAGCTTACACAAACTTTCCAATATCTATAGATTGTGAGATTACAAGGTTTGGTTTCATTTGCTCAAAATTCTAAAATTCAGGATAATTAACAACAATCTAAAGGGTTTTCCAATAAGAGGTGTTATTTTGATATTCAAAGACAAATGCCATTTTTTGAGATACATGATCTGATCTTTATTTCGTTAGAAAGAGGAAGGTATGCCGTTAATAATGGAAAATAACATCAGCCAAATGACTACCACGACCACGCCTACAGGACCATATCCTTTTCATAAAATTTTCCATAACCAAATCACAAAGTGGCTGCCCTATGTCCTCGATAGCCTCACGAATTCCATCTTGAATCGACCGACGCTGGGCTGTTGGTGTAGACCTTCTCTTTCACGTGGCCCCAAAGGAAGAAGTCGCAAGATGTTAAGTCACAAGATCTCGGTGGCCAATTGTGATCACCTCTTCGAGAGATAACACGGTCCGGAAACTTTTCCCGTAAAAGATCAATGGTTTCGTTGTTTGTATGGCACGTAGCGCCGTCTTGTTGAAAGTAAACGTTGTCCAGATCAATACCATCCAATTCCGGCCATAAAAGAATCACTAATCATCTGTCGATAGCGCAATCCATTCACCGTAACTGTTGCTCCAGCCTCATTTTCGAAAAAAGTAAGGTCCAATGACCCCGCGGGACCATAAACCGCACCAAACAGTCACACGTTGAGGATAGAGTGGCTTTTCAACAATAACTCCTGGGTTTTCCGAGCCCCAGATGCGACAATTTTGCTTGTTGACGAAGCCATCGAGGTGAAAGTGGGCCTCATCACTCAAGATGAGTTTTCGATGGAATTCCGGATCATTTTCATGCATTTCAAGGACCCAATCAGCAAAGACTCGACGTTGTTGATGATCGGCCGGCTTGAGTTCTTGTGTTAACTGAACTTTATAAGCCTTAAGACCCAAATCTTTATGCAAAATACGGTGTAATGACGTTTGTGGAATGCCTAATTCCAAAGAACGACGAGGAATGGACAAACCTGGGTTTTCTTCAACACTTTCGGTTAGAGCAGCAATATTCTCGGCTGTTCTTGAGCGACGTGCACGGGTTTTATTCTTCACATCACTAACTTGTCCCGACAGCTCGAATTTTTCTACCAATTTCTGTATTGCGGTCCGACAAGGTGCTTCACCACGACCCAAAAATGTTCGAGTTTTACGAACCGTCTCTGCCACATTTTCACCATTTTTATAGTGAATTTTAATAATTTCAATGCGTTGTTGAATCGTGTGTTGTTTCATTTTTATTAATGGCGTAGTTTCTACGTGTCAAATATCAAAAAATGACAGCTCCAAAAGTGACATCTGCCGAAATAGCGGGCTAATTAAAACAACACCTCTTATTGGAAAACCCTTTATTATATTTCCATAAACCGTAATTTCCATATCACGCCATTAGAAGTGAAACGAGTATTCCTGATGCAGTCTGCAAACCAGTTTTCTACGTAACAGGTGAAAAGAAGCAAACAGATATCTCTACACTTTGGAGAGATATCCCTCTGCTTCTCTTCACCCCTTCCCTAAAAAACCGGTTTGCATACTACATCAAGAATACCTACTCGTGTGAAATGGCCCATTGCCATTCAGACAGAAAAGTGGTGAGCCTATACAAAAGTATTTAAAAGTACTTGATTCAGTAATAAAATAATAATTAATGCGAAAAAAAGGTGTTTCTATCAAATAGAAGTAAAAAAACTAGAATTGGTCTAAGGCCAGTTCTTATGATCCCCTAGAAGAATGCCCATATGAAATTTTGTATGGTCACCCATTTGAGCAATTTTGATTTTTGCAGTGGTTTTTCGCATATATTTCTAGAACGGTTCGTCGCACAAAAAAATGATGATAACCAATTTTATAGGATTTCGTATTCTGAAGAAGTTTTTAGCACAATAAAAATGTGTAAGACTGATCGTTTTCACAGTATATGTGAAAACCCTAAATTTTTATACGGCAAGGACAAGATGGGGTTGCCCGATTTAGTCCATTTTTGAAATTTTATTTATTATTACTATAAAAACACCATGTACCAAATTTCAGCTCTCTATGTCGACGCGTTTTCAAGCAGTGTCCAAATAAATCATTTTTGTATGGCAATCCCACGAAGGATTTCCCCGATTTGTCTCATTTTCAAACTTAATTTTACTTTGTTTTTTAAGGCCCGCGTTCAAAATACACGCGACATGCAAAAGTCCAATCCATTTTGCTCTACCATCATTACTTTTGGTGTGTTACAAATGAAAAACTTATTATAGCCCATGATTTCATTCTAGTTAAGGTATAAACATGGCGCTCCTGTCAAATAAAATTACTTTCTTTAAAACAGATACAGTTTCTGCAGCAGCAAAGTGGTTAAAAACAAAAAGCTGTGTCTGTTAGCGAAAGTAGTTTTATTTTGTTTTGTTTTCAAATAGAAACGATTTCTGTAAAATAAAATTACTTTCTAAAAGGCTCAAATCCACTTCTTTCAAACACCTGTTTACTACATATGTAAAAAAGTAGTTTCATTTAAATAAATGCGGTGTCTGGCAAAGAAAAGAAGTTTCTATTAATAAAATGAGCTCCTGCTTTGCTGACCAAATCCATAGTTTTCCATGTCAAAAATTAGAAGAAATTTTTCATAAGAATGCACAGGATCTTTTCTGCGGTTTTCATTTATGATGCGAAATTTTGGAACTTTTTCATGTGCATTTCTTATTAGGGCCTCTAACGGTTGCCACAGCTAATGTGAGGATTTTTTTCGGAAAATTTTCAATGTATTCTATACGATATTTGTATTCTCCATAAAATTCCAGAATAGTGGATTGTCTGGTATCGCATCCTTGTAACTTTCCACCATTTATATTCAAAATGTCTTGCTTTATTCCCAACAGATTGCCTCTTTGAATTTTCGTAGATTTTTTCCTTCAACTGTCAATGGATTTTGTTCTTTATTCTCCCTTGAAATTTGAAACCTTTCGTCAATTTTCATTTGGAATTTTTCTTTTAATCCGCACTTCTGCATTTTCTTGGAAGAGTAACTAAAATGGAGACCTGAAAATAATAAGTGAAGGACGAAGGACTAAACGCAACTGTGGAAAGTCACAGTCCGATACAAAAACTTAAGGATTTTCGGCTACTTATATTTGCACGCTCAGAAAGCGCAAAAATTATAGCTGCCAAGGCCAAGTATTATTATTTTCATAAATCATATAAGATTTCCAATATTGCTGCATTTAAGAGAAACTACTTTATTTTTGCGGGATGCAGGACGACGTCGAAATGCACCGTCCCTGGTGTTAGCTCTGCCAACAAAGTTTTGATTCACACAGGATTTATGTGCTAATTCTTCGCCAAATTTAAAAATTTTTGACTCAACAATTTAATGGAGTTGTTAAAAAACCAAAATGGGGAGTACATGCTGTCAAAATAGCTTTTATTCACTAAACATCTTCATGCTTATCACATCTTCGATGATATAAAATTCAACGCACTTAAATTTTCCAACATTTTATTAGTAACCAATTACATATGGACCAAGAGTTGATTCTGTCCATGTCAGTTTTCGTGTGCAATGCAGTCCTCCAAGAAGCCAGTGTGTACTACCATAGATGCAGAAAAATCAAAATGCATTTTCGAAATTCATTGAAATTATTTTCAGCGGCTGTATATGAGATTTAATTTATTCCGAAATGCACCACAACATTTGAAATGATGGACACGTTGATTGATTTACATTTTCTCATATCTGCAGTGTTGAGGTTTTATGGTCGATTAAATGCAGAGAAAACTGCAATTAAAGCAATATTTTCTCACGGCCCACTCTAAAACATGTGGTGGTCCATTCCGTAACGCATCACCCATTTCACAATCTATATACTCTGCTCTAGTATACCATGCGATACTCCAGTTCGTGTGCTACTAAAATACAATTACACATCATTTGCAAACAAGTGAACTTTTGCATCAAAAATGCATCTAGTACAGACCTTATGGTCTCCCCTCTTCCGAAATTGTTCTGGCAAGCCATTTTAATTTCCACAACATACCGTGGCTCAAACAGCCTTCTACCAAAAGCCCTGCGGTCGAACTTTTCTATGAGTTTTGTAATTTGCAACAGCTAGTGGATGCACCAACGCGAATTCCTGATGTTGTTGGAGATAGAACTAATCTACTTGACTTGTTCCGAACATCTCACCCCGACAAATATGCCATCTCAGTCGGTTCATCACTTGGTAATTCAGACCACAGTTTAATCACGGCTTAGTTTATCAACTTAAAGATTTGCCTCCCTACTTCTCCACCTACAAGTAGGCTTCTATGTCACTGTACTGTCCGTTAATAGAACGTACACGCAAATTTGATTAAGTGACTGAAATGAATACACTGGTAAATTTGGATCAAGATCAGTGGTCGATTTCCTAACAACAAATCAACACTGTTCACTTTCTTTGACTCTCAAGAAACTACTTCACTTAGTTTTTAGATTCTTCCACTATTTAGATCAGATTATGTATAAAAAGGTTTCAGGTCAACGATTCAAAAGTATGGGAAAAACACACTCACAGGATTGTTACTAATAGATATATAAATAGATATTCAATAGATATATAATTAATATAGAGCAAAAGTTAGAATAATTTAACTTCAAAACACTGGCACACGTGCTTAACTTAAATATCTCGAGTAATTGTATTAAGACAGAATTATATAAATTGTTGGGTCAGAGATCAACATACACTAGAAAACACTTATTGACACCGATTTATAATGTACGATTTTCAGAAATAAATATGTTGAGACAAAACTCTGTATATAAGATTGGGTCTGAGATTTTGTATTACACTAACACTTATTAGCACCAAGTTATTATATAAGATCGTCAACAATTGAAATAAAAATATATGTGTAAAATAGATATGCACATGAAATGTATAATATATACATATATGTGTATATAAGTCAAAATATAGTCAAAGAGATATATGAATAAGTATTAAATGTTACAAGTGACTGGTACTCACCGATCTAAAACTTGACACTTGAGGAATTGGCTGTAAGCTAATGTTAAGTCCTTTGTTCTTGGTTAGAACAATTCTCTATTTCCATCGAGACCAGAAATAAAGCGTTAATGTTAGTAAGATACTATCTCAGTCGAGACCCGAGATAATATTCTTTAAGTCAGTTGAGACCCGGCTTAAAGTGGTATCTTATCTTCAGTCGAGACCCGAAATAAGATGCGTTTATTTCCGTCGAGACCAGAAATGATTGTTAGTAAAGATCATCTCAGTCGAGACCCGGCTTAAAGTGTTATCTTATCTTCAGTGGAGACCCGAAATCAGATGCGTTTATTTCCGTCGAGACCAGAAATGATTGTTAGTAAAGATCATCTCAGTCGAGACCCGAGATGATATTCTTTAAGTCAGTCGAGACCCGACTTAAAGTGTTATCTTATCTTCAGTCGAGACCCGAAATAAGATGCGTTTATTTCCGTCGAGACCAGAAATGATTATTAGTAAAAAACTTATCTTCAGTCGAGACCCGAAATAAGATGCGTTTATTTCCGTCGAGACCAGAAATGATTGTTAATTGTTAGAAGTGAAATATCAGTCGATACCCGATATGACTGTTAGTCCCTAAGCCCACTTACCCCAAGCGATGCCAAGCACAAAAAGAGATCGAGATCAGTCAGCTTGTTGTTTATATAGCCCTTGCTTGCCCACGACACCACTGATAGAGTAGCAGCGGCGCATGATTGCAAGAATTGGCAATGCATCTGTGCTCTTACGGTACTAGCGATAAAATTTGCCTAGCAACGAACAAAAATGCATAGCAACAAGAAATTTAGAGTTTCACATGCTGCTGTGTTAAATTAATTATATTTGCAAAAAATATTCTCTCTATCACGTTGCGAATAAATTCCCGTTGGATGGTACTTGTGATGATGATAATGATAGAGTTGCAAATTGATCGGCTTGATCTGATTGTATTTGTGCCATCCATTGTATGTTACATGACAACACATGCTTTTGATAGATGTTGTACCTATTTTTGGGAAAATTGTAATTAGATTGAATTTGTTTTCTTTGCAGAACTCAATTTCATCATGGTATTGTTGTAATATGTTCCCTTTTCAGGAATTGTTTTTTTTGAGAATAATTTTAATTTAGTTTGCTCAATGAGGCTATACTTTTAGGTTGTATTTGTGCAATATGTTATGAAGATGACAAATACATGGCTATGTTGGGTTGTGTACATGTTATTTGCTTAAGAGAACTCAAATTAGATTTAATTTTACTAAGAATTTTGATACTTTGTTTTCAGGATATTTTCTTTTCAGAAGTTATCGGTTATAATATATATTCGAAGCAATTTGGTTCGAACAGTCACTATAAAACGGATGTTGATGAACGCACATTAGAGCTTAATAACATTCTAAGTCTTGGCATGCGTGAATACATTCCGTATTCCTACAGCAGAACTCAACAACAGCAAAATCGCTCTTGGTTTAACGATAACTGCAACCAACCAATAAAAGCGAAAGTATCTTCTTTTCGCACCTATCAGTTGCATCCATGTCCGGAATTGAAACAAGTTTACAAGACTGCACGGAACACCTGCAAGTTTATTATCCATAGAGAAAATTTCATTTTGATCAAAATGACAAAGATTCTTGGAAGCCGCAAAGGCATCAAAGGTTTTTGGTCCCTGGTCAAAACCATAAGGAGCAACTTCAGCAGTTCCTCAGTACCCTCACTGCTTAACAACGGTGAAATGGTTGTTGACTCCCTGGATAAAGTTAACATTTTGGCTCCTAGATTCGCTTTCCACTCCCGTTTCATTTGATGGAGCACTGTCTTACAATACACTGGATTTATGCACTTTTGGCATTAATATTTCCAATAAGTTAAGCTGGACTAATCACATCTTCTCTGTTGTCAAAGAAGCATCGAAAAGTCTTGGATTTCTGAAAAACTGTAAGAAATAATTCAGCCCATCGAATCTAGCGCTCCTCTACAAGTCCTACATCAGACCTAGAATGGAGTACAATTCCCATATCTGGGGTGGGGCTGGTCACACAGTCTTAGTTTTATTAGATATTATCCAGAAGAGAGCCTTCAACTTGTCATATCGACTTCTTCGAGCACCGCAGCAATGTTGGTTGCCTTTCGCGTCTTCATCGCTACACGCGTGGCCAATGCTCTGATGAAATATCTAGTCTAATGTGCACTTCCTTTTACCCTTAAAATTACTATCGGCCGTACAGTAAAATTTCGTACTGTGCGAATGTGGACCAGTCTACCATCTTTTGTCTTTCATCCGGCATACAATCTGCAAAGGCTTAAGATTGACATACAACGGAACCTCGGCCACTCTCCTCATGCTCCCTAATTCCCTTCCCTTTTTCCTTCCTGCCAACCTGTGCTTTGCATCATAGGGTATCCCATGAGAGCTTGGTTTGATAATATATAAAAACACAGAACGCAACAGAGGGAGCGCCATAGTAAATCATCATCCACTTAAATTCGCTGACTATGTTCCGTCAAAAAGATCTCTATTATGGATAAAGCTACAGTGTAGAAGCTAAACAAGTTTGAAGAACAATATACAGTTGCCGACATTGTTGAAGGCTTTTGTAAAATCCAGGAGTACTAAGGCAGGCGGTGCATGGATTATGTAGCAAAAAAATCTGTGATACTCTGTCACTATTTCAAATGAAGGTGGACATTCTAGATCTTAAATAATTTTTAATCAATTTAGAAAAATTCTCTCAGCACTGTCATTAGTTATCCAACGAACAATTCAACTTTTGTAAGAGTTGCAAGAGTATTCTCATAGCTTTTAATAAAATTTTACGTTTTATAACTTTATTGATAACGTTTCTGCAGTTTCCATAAATCCTCTATAAGGCCAATTTGGGCACCTGTAAAAGGTAACGGGAAATATTTTATGGAAGCCAAACTCTTAGAGAGAACGGAACATGGGGTGAAATAATTGGCTCTCTCTATTATAATATTTCGTAAATAACTTACTTTCCACTTTTCTACGAAATTCTCTAATTCTTTCTACCTTTTTCCACTACGCAAAATCCAAAAACTTTCACTTTTTAGCGTGAACGCGATAGGAAGAATATGATATGACGCGAGATACTTCTATAGATATTGCTATGGTTTTACAAAAGTCTTCTCCGAAAACAATATAGTTTAAAATGTTTCAATAGTGCTTCTGGATAGTTAAATTGTTTTATTACTGCTATTTTTGGTACTGATTTTCTGTCGACATTAAACTCTTCTATAATGGTTTTGAATGCAGTTTTTCGAATCTTTATGAAACCTTTATGTGACTTAATAGCATCCAGAGCCAAAGTCTTTTAATAGGGTTCAGATAAATCGTATTGCAGACCACACTGTATGACCATTATATAACGAAGTCGAAAACGCAAATTTTCTAACTTTTATAAAGCAATTTAGCCACGTGAATCCATTAGAAAGCCTTTTCAAAATACAGATCCAATTTTCGGAACCAAATAGATGCTAAAATTGTTCGTTGGTATGGCAACTGTGAGAATATTGTCCGCATTATAAATATATTAGATTAACCTCCATCAAGTTTGGACTCAAAAATAAACTTCAATAAACCTATTGGACCTAAATTTACTTATAATAAGTTCCTTCTGAGGGTACGAGCACAACGAGGCGAGGCTAAGCAAGTCAGGAAAGGCGAGGCGAGGCTAAGCAAGTCAGGAAAGGCGAGGCGAGGCGAGGCAAGGCCAGGCAAGATAAGGCGAAGCGAGGCTAACTCAAGAGTTGAAGAAATTGAATGATTGTTTGCTGTACTATAAGAGTGTTCATAATAGCCATATGGGAACGCGCGATATGGCGAGACACCTCGAGGTATCTCGCTCGAGAATGAAGTTTTTCATTTTTTCGCGAGGTGCAGCGCTATAATTTTGATAGCTAGCATATTCTTATATGGCTTTTCTTTGGTATAATCGAAGGGTTCTTTACTCATTCTCATATAATGGAAGAATCTATGACGTTCAGTATGTAAATCTGGATGATGTAATTCCCCAAATTCTAATCGCTTGTTATTTATGGGGTCACAAGCGAATCTGTGGAAAGTACACTTATGTGAAATTTGTCATATAGCTCCACTACTTGACAAAAACAACATTTCTTCTTCAGAATGTGGAGATATAATTTATGCTCTCACTTTGCGATTTACCTAAAAGCTGAACGCCTTGTTGTGAACACTACATCTTGAGATGTATCTTCACCTCGCCTCACTCAATTGCAACGCCTTGCCACGTTGTGCACGTACCTCTGTTGTAGCTACGAAAGACAATACACATGCACGCACTCAAGTTTAGGCTCTGCTCTGTCAATATCCTGAGGAGGTCGAGGTTGCATTCCTAATAATTGGCGCCCAATATTATTGCAGGTCTTAGGAATATGTATTTTTCGGCCATATTCTGGAGCTACTGGAACCTTTTTTCGAATTTCAGCTGTTACTATATGCAATGACAGAAACATTTTTCGTTTTAAATCCCTTACTTTACCTTTTGGTCCCGTCATCAAGTCGATCGTATAGGCATCGTCGATTTTATATTCGAGGCGTTTCTGGTTTTTGTTCTGCTTGCCCAGCCTTTGTCAGATATTAGTTTGTCTATGACCACGGCCTGATGCTGTAGACAGGATTAGCCAGCTTGGTCGCTATCTGTCGCCTCTCACATCTGTACCCCCTGGGGCAATAACTTCCTCTTCACCCCGATTACTACGCCACTGAGTAAAGTTCTTAATCAGCATCCATCAAAGCTCTAATGACAGCTGTAGTTCTTTAAGAATAGCAGTTCCACAAATATGGAAGTTCTTAAACCCGAACTGCCAACGCGATAGTAGTTTTTTTCTTTACAACCAATCAAGTATTTTATTTACAGTGTACACTCACTTTTCCAGTACTTTGGATAGAAAGCAATATAGGCTTATTGGCCTGAAGTCAGTAGAAGATTTTCTTATATTTTTAAAATTAAATATAAATGTCATGTAATGTAAATATAGTAAGACTTTAGTTCCGTTACAATTAAAAATAAATTTATTCTGATTTCAAATTTCCTAATGAGAAAAACATGAGAAAGTTTCAAGTAATTGTCACAGAAAACATGAAACTTGCAAATTTTATTTCTACACTTAAAAAGTTTTATGTCTAAGAGAAAAAACTTTATTAATTTTAAATGCCTTAAAGTTTTCATTCCTATTTTCAGGTAATCAACTTGAAATGTAGAGCGTCACAACAACAACAACCAAAAACCAACAACAAAACTTGTACTTCTCAGACAGCTAAATTCATTAATTCTTCTCTGTACTTGCTGAACCTCTAAAGAGTATTTACCACTTTAACACAAATCCATCATGCCCGCAGGACGAGTCGCCGGAAAAGTTGGCTACTCCAACAATTTTTACAATGGTAAGAAGAGGAAAATTTTTCCAAAAAAAAAAAGCAAAACCAAAAAGAGACAAAAATAATGAACAAAAAAAATTCTTTTTAGGAAAATCCTATGTCGGAATAAATGAAGAAATTATGTGGGTTAGCATTGGAATGGGAATTGCAATTGCCGTTCTAATTAGTATCGCTTTATGCTACATAGCACGAGAAAAGTGCCAAAAGAGACGTGAATTTTATGTGACTGCCTAGCTAGTAATCTACACACCACCAAATGAGAACCGAACCTTATTACGTTATGCTAGATTCAATGCCCTAGGATTGCATGCATTTCATATGCATAACTATGTCATAAATACGGCTGTAGTCGTTAGTGGAAAACGGGCATGGGGCTAAACGATTATCATTTCATCATAAATAAAATAAAAAAAAAAATAAAACGAAAACATGTAAAAACAAACAAACAATGATAATGTTAAAACTTATTAATTTAAAAAATAAATAGAAAAAATATTTCTTTCTACTTACATAAATATATATAAAAATGTACATGGGAGTAGTTTTTATTTACATTATACTTAAGTGAAACAACAGTGTGTAGATCAAAATAGCGGAAAAATTACTTTATTAATATTATATAAAATGTGATATATTATATATTTAACAAAGTTTTTACACATACATATACATACTAATAAGTGTTTGTATTTATTTTTGGTAGTTTCTAGCTTTACGCCATTCTGTACTTACGTTTTTTACATACAAGTATGTAGGTTATGATGTAACAGGTCTATCCCCTGGAATATTTGTAAAAAAGAAACTAAACTACGATTATTAACTTAAATATAAAATTAGACCAAAAATAAACGAATTAAGTAGGAAAAACGTTATAATGTAGAATAACAACGATTTATTGAATTTAGGCGAGTCCTCAATGAATGACCATTAGTGAAAAAAATATTCAGAGTTTAAGAAAAATGTAATTTTAATATTTTGGGTTTTGGTTTTATTTTTTTTTTATAATTTGTTATTTTCATTTACATATAAAGAATAACAGAATAAAGAAACAACAATATTGTAAAAATTCTGTGAGTAAATTATGTCAATATATTATTATACATGAAGATATAGAAATTTATGTTTTCTTTCCTTTTGTTTTGCACTCCTATTAAATCAAAACAACTTTAGGTATCGCCAACAATAATAAACTCAAATGACCACTGAAATTAGTTCATATACTATCTAAGTAGGTTAGGCTAGGTCAGGTTAGGTTAGAGTAGCGGCTATCGAAATATGTAGATATCTATATGATCAGTCGTACTGATATGATCAATGGTAAATTGTGATTTTATCTCATCGGGACTCTTTCTGGAGATGATTGTTTTACTTAGATGGGAGCGTTTATGAACCTTACTAGGTCCTGTAGTAATTTATATGGGAATGGAATAAAACCGACCGTAGCTAAGAAATTCACAATTTATTACATATACTTTCCTAGATTAAATTTACGTGCTGATTGCTTGTCGTAGTCGAGCTAGATAGGTAACCATTTCAGACGACGAGTCTATCTTTTTGTACATAATTTTCTGTGATTCTTAATTCCTAAATCTAAACTACGATCTATTCTAGAAAATGTCACAATGAGTATGTTTAGACCACAGCTTTTTGGGACTAGATTTACTTAAGTCAATTTATGCGATTGCCGTTTAGTCCGGTAACCGTATACTGCCAAGAAAATACTCATCCTACCAGGCAATGAAAAACTGCTGTTGACCTTTGAAATGGGAATCATTACTTTTAATAAGAATAACAAAACCAGAAAACCTAAAAATCATTCTGTCTAACAAAATGAAAGCAATATCATCTGCCATTATTGCGTAAAAAAGAGATAGATAAACATTGCAAAAATTCTTAAATACAGGGTGGATCACAAATAATTACTTTTATAAAATTTGAATATTTTTTTTTTATTAATATTTATGATAAAGAGTGTATATATATTATGGGGTTATTGTACTATTACATAAAATCAGTTAGGTATAGCGCATACAATCTCCTGCGTCAAATATTCTGCATAAGAAATGCTTCTCAATCAAAACAAAATTCGTTCTTAAATATTATGTTCTGCATTTTATTAAAATATTTCAATTATCTTCTGAATAAAGATAGAATTCAATCTTGAAAAAGAGTGACATGAATTATAGTGACTCCCAACTTTTTTTCATTTCACTTTGTAATTTTCTTATAAGGGGAAATGGATTTGACAGTTCTCATTTCACAATTGTAATATTTTGACTTCGTTGACTATAAATGCAAAATTGTGCTTATCTTAAAATTTGTTGTGTTAATTAAATTAAAATGGCATTCTCAATATTTTCTATGGTAGCTTTAATTAGTTTTGTAACACAAAATCATTCAAAACAAAAGAAGGCTTTTGATATAAATAAATGCAAAAACCACAGTGTGTAAAATGAACCAATACACCTTTATTAGGCAGTGTGTAAAAAACCAGGGATGTAAAGGACTCAAATTTGTATTCAACTCTTCGATCAACTCAAGCAGTGAGTCCGCTCAATCATTGAGTCCGCTCAATCATTGAGTCCGCTCAAAAGTTGAGCGGTGGTTCATTGCTCGAAATATGAGCGGACTCACTGGTTGAGCGGACTCAATCTTGAGCGGACTCAGTCTTGAGCGAACTTACTGCTTGAATGGACTTGAGCGGCCTCAAGTCTTGAGCGGACTTACTGCCTGAGCGGACTCAAATCATATTTTAAATAAAATAAAGAGAATCTGATTTAATTAAAATTGAAACTGAAATTTCAATCAAATAAGAAAAGCTTATAAGATAGTCATTCATTATATTATATTTTATTAATTCAGCTTTTGCTAATTTCCTAGCCAACACTTCGCTTCCTCTATATAATGGACAAATTCAGCAACATGTTAAACCTGTGGGGAAAGTACCATACTTGAAAATGTTATAATGCAATTCAAGGAAATTGTACTTACATTTTTCCATAAAATCAACGTATATTTTTTCCATTGGTATGTAGTATTTCAAAATTTTCGTAATTTGACGACATCTATTAGGAGTTAACGTTAGTTTTCCTATTCTAAACAATCTTTCTACCGAAGCACTACTAGGCAGTGCTGTGTTGTATTCGGTAAAAAGGTTTTTTTATCACCGAAAAACGTTTGTTTTCAAATATGCTCGCGGTTTTGTCTGTGGAAAAATTATACTCCAAGAAGAACTGAGTCCCAAAATCGCGTAGCTTGATTGTTATTTTGGGATTGCGTATTCATGTCGAAATATTCCAGACTTTCGTTGATTCTGGAATCGATAAATTTCTCAACCAATTATGCGTGGGTGTTCAATCCATTTGGCTCTACAAGAATTTTTTTCTACGCGATTCACAAACCGAATGACAAGCTTAATAGACATAGATTTCATCTAGGATATAAAAATCATACAATGACAATAAGAATTGTTATAACAAAAGAACTTTTAAAGTCTGAAGTTAACACTTATTTTCGGCTGTAAAATTTAAATACAATTCATAAAACTGAGATTGCATATTACTTTCGCTTTATATTTCACAAGTATTTCTATGGATAACTGGAAGTAGAATCGCCATAAATTTAATCATATCATTTTCAAGTAAGGAAAAATACCATACAGTCTTACACATTATTAAATAAGTATAGTTGTACATTATATTGAGAGGAAGAAGAAATGTTGGCTAAGAAAATTAGCAAAAGCTAAATTAATATAATATAATATAATGAATGACTTTTTTATAAGCTTTTCTTATTTAGAGAAAAAGTTTAAATGGAGTAGCAAAACAATACTTTAGTTTCACAAAAAATTGTTATTAAAATAAAAATAAAAACTTCAACACGTACGAGTTTCGGTCTATTCGACCATCTTCAGAGAGATCTCTGTTGCTACTAAATGCCAAAGTCACATGATCGAACCTGGCTTTAAATGATCTAAGCTGGACAAACCTAATACAATGACATTAAAAGTGAGGGTTCTGAAAAATCTATCTGCTCATTAAGAATATTTTTGCCTACTGCTTTAGCTTTTACAATTTCAAAATTTTCTAGGAGATCTAATCTTTTACCTTTATTTTCAATGTGTATAATGTTTAAATTATCTATAGTGCAATTGTATCTATTTTCTGTTAAATGTCTAGCCATAGTTGAATATGTATCTTTGATTCTTAGATATAGGAATATGTTCTTGAAAACTAGTATTGAAATTCCTCTCAGTTTGTCCAATATAAATGGAATCACAATTATTACATTTTATCTCATATACGCCTGATTTTTCTAAAGTATTGATTTTTTCTTTCCCATTCATTAATTTGTTTTTCACAATATTCTTATTATAAAAGGATATATTCACTTCCTTGTTTAGTTTTATAATTTTGGCTAGTTCATAAGAAATTTTGCCTATAAATGGTAACTTAACATATCTGTCACTATTGTCGCTACTTAAGGGCGTTAACGCTATGATGCTTTTTAACATAATTTTCTTATTTTTGTTTCTTACAAGTTTGTCAATCAACACTGTACTATAACCATTCTTAACAGCAATTAATTTGATATTGTCTAGTTCTTTATGAAATGATATTGTGGACAGTGATATATTGAACAACCTATGAATCATTGAGTGGAAAGCCGAAAGATTAACGTTAACCGAGTCATTGGAACTAGCTGGGATGACAAAATCCGAAAAAGATGGCTTCCTATAAATATAAAAGTCAAACCTATTTGATAGTCTATTAATTGTCAAATCCAGAAACTTGTTTTTTCGATTCATCTCTTTTTCGATAGTAAAAGTTATATCAGCTTCCAATGAATTTATCCATTTCAAAAAAATGTCTAGTTCTTCATTTGAACCCCTCCACAAGACCAGTATATCGTCCACATATCTGAACCGGAACTCAAATTTTTGTTTATAAGGAAATTTATCACTTAATATTCTATGCTCCAAGTCATTCATAAACACCTCAGCTCCAAGGGGAGAAGAAGGTGATCCCATTGCCAATCGATTATTCATAATAAAATATTGTTTATCAAATTGAAAATGGGAATAAATTTTTGACATCAAACGAAACTATAGTATACTGTCAGTAGGAATGTTGATAAATTTTATTTCGTTTACTAATTCTAAGCTATTTTTGATCGAAAAATCAGCATTAAATCCTGTGAAGCTCAAAAACAGTTCATTGAAAGTCTTACACAAACTGTAACCCGGAGCAGACATGTAGGACACAGCTGGCCTAATCGGGGCATCTTCCTTATACAGAATTGGAGCTTTTGGGCACATTTTAACTATTTTATATTTAAAATTTTTTAATATCGTACTGCAATAACTTGTAATTGTATTTTTAATATCTGTTTGAAATTTGGCTGTTGGATTTTTCATTGTTTGTACTGCACCACTGTCCTCAATAAATTTCTACATTTTGCTCATGTATTCGTCCCTACTTATTATTGCCAGAGAATTTCCTTTGTCAGCTTTTGTAAAAACAAGTTTATGTCTATCAATTTTCTGTTTCAATATAAACATAATTTTCCTTTCCAAACCAATCTTGACTCCCTTATAAAATCCATCTAAATTGTTCCTAAATTTGTTAGCACATAAGTTCTTAACTACCGAATCACATCCATAGGTTGCAATTTTAACATCTACCGCTAAATTTAAGTAATCATTCTTATCAATAAAAGACGGTGAAGAATATTTCGGCCCTTTTTCTAACAATGATAATTCTTCTGATGACATTAGGTAGTCGGATCTATTGACCACTCTTGGATAGAATACAGCTGTTCTTGGGTTAACTGGTGGCGTTTGGAGTGCGATGTTATTGCGAGGACAAACTTTTTTTGCGTCATTTCTTGATTGTAGTTCTTTCTTTTCAGATTCCAAAAACCGCAGCCTCCGTAATTTTTTGAACTTTTTATCACGTAGTTTTTTCTCTTAATCTAAACACAATGCCCTGATATTTTTGTCAATTAGGTCAAATTCCAGAACCCTCAGCCGGCTGCTCAATTTCATATGAATAACTTTTGTGTGTATGCGTAGATTATCGTTATTTGAGTACCACTTTTTAATTTCATTGTTCAGCTAAGTACGTTCTGCAATTTTTACTGCCTGTCTTGCACTTTTTGAAGGGACTCTACAGTTAATCTTGATGTAATCCGGCGTTAAACCTTCCTTTTTCACATAACATTAAAACAAATATGTGACTCAGATTTTTTGGCTTTTAGTAACACTTTTTTTTTTATTTATTTCTTATTTGATGGATTTCAGTTTCAATTTTAATTAAACCAGATTCCTTTATGTTATTTAAAATTTGATTTGAGTCCACCCGACTCAAATGATGAGTCCGCTCAGGCAGTGAGTCCGCTCAAGGCTTGAGTCCGCTCAAGGCTTGAGTCCGCTTAAGACTTGAGTTCGCACAAGCCGCACAAGCAATGAGTCCCCTCAAGATTGAGTCCGCTCAACCAGTGAGTTCGCTCAAACTTCGAGCGATGAACCACCGCTCAAGTGTTGAGCGGACTCAAATCCTGAGTTAAGCGATGAGTTCATATGATAAATGAGTCCGCTCATATACAACACTGTAAAAAACAACGTACTTGTTTACTGAAAATGTAAAGATTTCTCCTTCAGAGAAAACCAAGTGTATATTTCTCCTGGTGACACACATGTTCAATTTCCTCGAAATTTTGCGTGTAGTGTCCTTTTATTTATTATTTTTGTTTGTTTAATTTCTACGTTGCTTCCTTTTTGTGCATAGTTTTCACTCTGTTATTTTTCCTTATTTTATTGCTTTGCTATTTTCCAGTTAAATTATCTTTATTCTATCTTATCTTCTGGGTAAATCTTTTCCTTTTCTTTTGTTAGAATTTTATAGTTTATTTTACTTTTACCAGTATACATATGTATGTATAGTCAATAGTTAGCTCCTTGGCCGTATAAGTTACAATTACATACTTCATCACAAGTTAATTTTTAAATTTTATATCCATTTAAAAATAAAATATCTACACTAGTTCGTGTCCAGGCCCAGAAGAAGGAGCCCACGTTCAATTTTTAGGCTGAACTACAATAGAAGTAAATAACTTTACGAAATTGAACGAGACTTAGGTATACTTAAGAAAAATTGATATTTTTAGCCTAAATATATATCACATTCCATAAGGGTTATTATCTTGATATTTAATGTTTTCAATTTTAAAAAGTGGTAAAATTGAAAAAACTAACAAATGGAAGTTGATTTAATTGAAGATTTGTGCTTTCTATTAATTCGCAGTACTATTTTTACTCCATTTTAATTTTTATATTGCACTTTTAATTATTTAGAAATAATTTAATTGCTTGGACACATCGCGTTCTTACGGAAAGAGCGATTCTTAGCGCACTATACTCATGGAAAATTTGATATTTAAACTTAACGAAAGTTCCCCTGACACGAGTTAAAGTCAATTTGTGTACGCCTGTTAAATTAAAGGGCGCGTTCGCTTTACGTAAGCAAATGTACTTACGTACACTTCTATTGTTTCAGCCTTTTTTCTTTTCGCCCCTTTTTTCTTTCGTCCAGAAGGAAGTTCCCCTCCTTCTTTACGGTTCCCTGCCTTGACATACAGAGGGCCGAAAAGGAATGGAACACATTCGCAACAATTGGTGCATTTACTCAAGTTTGAATTTAGATTTAAATTGGGATTTGTCCGATGGCGTCCAATTTTACTTTCAATTATAAATTGGAACGGTACAATGTTTCTGAACTGAAAAAAAATTAGTTTTAAATCTTTAAGTTTATTTTAGTTATTATTTATTTTTTATTTACTATTTATTATTACTTTCGTTTGCTGGAGGAGGGAGTAATTTTAATAAATTTATTATTGAAAGCGTTGTAGGGTCCCAGTCTGTAAGAAGAAAATCTAAAAATAGTCAGACTGCAAAGAAGTTAACAAACATATTGTAGTAAGAGAAATGCTGATATACCTATTTCACGGTCGCTGTGTAGTGGGACAAGCTTAGAAAGAAGATCTCCTAGGGGAAGCTTTGAAAAAGCAGATCCACCGTTTCTTCTGGGGAAGCTAGAACTAGCAGATGTCCTGTTAAAATAAAAGACGCAGTCTCTTTGATCGCCAGTGTATCTACTAAACATCTTTATTGGAATATCGCTAGCTTATTTAGTCAAAGGTAAATTTGCTAGCCTAGACTTAATTATTATTAATGCACATTAATACATGATTTGTGTACATGCCCGTATTTTGGGCACGTTAAAACTAAATCGCTTATTTGCACTTATGTGCTTAACTCCGACAGATAGATGTGACGCAATGTACTTGACCCGTATTACGCTGGTTGCAAAACATGTAAGCATTCATGCGGTTGCGATTACAGTCACTTCTTAAGGTTGTGACACATATTTTGTTTAGCATATGTTTTTGCTTAATTGCAATTAATCAATCGATCGCATTTATTGTGATTGATTAATTCGGCGATGGGTTTTGGGTCAATTGAATATTGCAAGAATGCAGAATGTGCATTCTTGTATTTTTAGTTGATTTGGAAATTGTTGGTTTTTTATTGTATGTGAAAATTCGCATCACACCTTTCCCTTTACGGAGAAAAAAAAATAATAATAATCTTTTGTTATTATTATTTTGTTTTTTTTTACATGCATATTAATTAGGTATTGGATTTTACATTTATATTTACATATTAATTTTCAGGATTAGTTATGCTTATGTTAACTTGTTATACTATAAATCATTACAAAAATTATTCATAAAAAATAGTTATTCTAGGTTACAGTTGACATTAAATAGTTAAAAAAAAAACTGTATTTTTTTTGGGTTTAATTGCTATTAACAATTTTTAACAATATTGGTTAGTTAGCTATATCTGTGTTTTTTCTATATGGGTTGATTGGTTGTCATTATATTCAAATCTCTGCAGAGAGCTTTATCAATATATTCCTCCAATGCTTCGAAATCCTGCTCTAGTGCGGGTTCTACTGGTTCTACTAATTGAGTATTATTTCATTATATGCACCGCTTTACATTTTTTTTTATATAGGTATATACTAGCATTAAATCAATTCCTTTATTTTCATCACTCCTTCAAATGATTCAAATTTCGCTCCAGTGCGAATTCTACAAATTGGGTAACTTTTACTTTTATATACCGCTTTTTCGTGTTGGCGTGATTTCAATGCTTCTTTTATTATAACGTTGATTTTTAATTCAGGTAAGTTTGTTAGTTCTGATGGTGTCAAGGCTTCAGTGATATACACGTGATCAGTCTGTACTCTTATGTCATCGGCGTCTTATTCTGTAACATTACATTCTTTTTTTTTTTTTATATATATAAGTGACTTCCTATTGCGAATATTTGCATCTCAATTTTATTCATTAATTATTTACTTGTAACGTATTTAAAATTGTATGGCTAGTATTACTGCTAGTCTAACTGCCTACATTGCATCTGTTGCGTTGATTTCTTAATCATTGGTATTGTTTAGAATTATAAGGATGTATGGATTTATTAAATTTAAGCGCTTTAAGAAAAACTAGGTGTTTTTGAACCACGTTATAAAACTTTTATTAGACAAGACTGATAAAAAAGGTACCGAACAACTCAAAGCAAAAGAATACAATACAAAAATGACATTAAACAAAAACAATAGATAGACAAAACTATTTCAGCCTACTTAAATAAACTTATACACAGTGATTATCTGAATAGTAATTTTGTAGTTGTACCTCAGGTACGTAGGTATGTAATATTATATCATCAGCTGGAGGAGATGTTTTTTGTTGGTAGTTATGCACTCATGATGATAATTTGAACATTCCGCCCGCCTCGCAGTACAGCGAAAAGTAAAGTGCGAAAGAGTAGCCTCCGCCCGCCATGAAGTATTATGGCTTTGAAGAGGTAGGAGATAAAAGAGAGAAATATTATCTTTGCTGAGGAAGGACACATAGTTTGTTGACATGGCGCTTAATATGTCCGTTGTGATATTTAAGTAAAACAACTCTGGTAATGCCATCTGGGCCCGGATAGGTTTCTGCTACTGTAGCAAGCATCCATTTGCACGGTGGTAAGTTATCATCTTTGACGAGGACTATATCATTGACATTAATTGATGGTTGTTGTTGTTGCCATTTTTGTCTTTGTTGAAAATGGAGCAAATAATCCTTTTGCCATATCGACCAAATTGCTGAAGAATAGTTTGAATGAGCTTCCAACGTGAGCGTTGGCTCAAGGATGTATCAAGAGAGGTCGGATCTGGAGACGTAAGCGGCGCACTTCCCATTAAAAAGTGGCCTGGTGTAAGAGCTGCAGTGTCATTAGGATCATCTGTTAGAGCGCATAGTGGCCTGGAGTTAAGGCATGCTTCCACTTGCGCGAGAAGGGTAAGCATTTCTTCAATGGATAAGATTGTAGATCCGATAATTCGACGAAGATGGTGTTTCATCGACTTAACTCCAGCCTCCCAAAGTCCTCCAACATGTGGGGAAGACGGAGGTATGAAATGCCATTCTATGTTATCTCTAACTAGAGTTTGACGAAGCGGCTCTTCACACTGATTCAGAGCTTCCTGAAATTGCTTCCGAAGTATTGCATCAGCGCCAACAAAGTTCGTTGCATTGTTGCTATATATGTGTGCACAGCGACCCCTTCGTGAAATAAAACGTCGGAAGGCAGCAATAGAGGCTTCAGAAGTTAGCTGAGATACAAGCTCGATGTGAATAGCGCGAGTAGAAAAGCAAACAAATAGAGCAATATATATTTTAAAGGACTTTGTACCTCTATATCTGATAGCTGTCTAAAAGGGCCTGCATAAGCAACGCCAGTGTGCTCGAATGGTTTACTCGAATTAACTCGTGGATGCGGAAGACTACCCATCATTTGGTTCTTGTTATTACGTTGAAATCTAATGCATTTCATACAGCGATGAATGTATGATCGAACTTGATTTTTACCATTTATAATCCAAAATCGCGTTCTTATATGCTGCAGTGTAAGCTGCGCTCCTCCATGCAAAGTTATATTATGAGCCTCCTGAATAATAAGAGTAGACAAATACAATCTGGAGGAAGAATGATTGGATGAGCTTCAGAATACGATATGAATGCATTTTTCAGCCGTACACCAACACGTAGCACCTGGGATTCATCACTATGGGATTAAGCGATAGAAGCTTACTTTTGCGAGGTAATGATTGTCTTTTTGATAGTGCGCGAATTTCATCATGATATGTCATGTTTTGAACGTATATTATCCAGAATATGAGAGCATATTCAATGTCAGAAGGAGCTAGATGTACCACTTCTATTCGACGTTTATTCCTGCATTTTTGAATAAATAGAAGCATCCAGTCAGTAACTCTTAATAATTTTTGCAACGAGGAATATCTTACGAGAAGATTCCATGGTTTTGATGTATGGGTGGTATGGCATGTTATAGTCTTTTATTCTAGATTAATAATGTCAGGTTTATCTGGTGTTTTAGTAGGCCAAGCAGAAGAGTGATTCTTGAGCCAGCTAGGTCCATGCCACCATAATGGATGATGTAGTAGTTCAGTTGGTGTTATTCCCCGTGATACGCAGTCCGCAGGGTTATCATGAGTACAAACATAGTAGAAACGAGAATCTGGAAGTGTTGTTTGTATTTCAGATACGCAACTAGAGATGAATGTTTTCCATTTTGATGGATGTCCTTTAACCCAAGTAAGCACGACTGTAGAATCAGTCCGTAAGTAAATTGGAACGGACTTTAAATTCATTGCATCTCGTATAGATCGCATCAGCTTTGTGAGCAATACAGCACCACAAAGTTCTAGGCGAGGTACCGAAACGACTTTTAATGGGGCTACTTTTGTTTTGCTTGCTACTAAGCTTACATGAGCAGAACCAGGATCGTGCAATATTCGTAAATATATAACTGCTGAGTACGCTACTGTTGACGCATCGGAGAACCCATGAAGCTCAAGAGCAGAATTTATTGAAGATGTTCCGAACCAGCGATGAATAGAAATATTTTCGAGATCCTGAAGATGTTTCCGGTAGTTTTGCCATTCAGCCAACATGTCTGGAGGCAAGGTATCGTACCAGTCGAGTCCTGTCAACCAAAGCTTTTGTATGAAGACTTTTCCAACGATGATAACTGGCGCAAGCCAGCCTAATGGATCAAAAAGCTTGCTTATATCGGAAAGCACTGTACGATTGGTGTACTTATAAGAATTTATATTTAAGTGCATTACGAAGCGGAAAGAGTCAGTTGAGGGTTGCCAATGAATTCCTAAGATTTTTATCTCAGTATCAGAGAACACACGAAGCGATGTTGAAATATCTCGATCCGCCTCAGAGATATCGCGTAAAAGATCCTCTTCATTTGCTGACCACTTTCGAAGAGTAAACCCAGCTGATTGTAACAGATGATTAAGTTTAACTCTTGCTTCATTTGCAGATGCAACATCATATGCTCCAAATAAGACATCATCTACGTAACATTGAGTCGTTAATATATGAGATGCAACTGGATTATCCAATCGATGATCATCAGCTAATTGCTTTAATGTCCTGCAAGCAAGAAATGGAGCTGATGATGTTCCGTAAGTAACTGTTAGGAGCTTGTAATCTTTAATGGGCGCAGATCTATCGAATCGCCAAACAATGCGTTGCAACTCAGTATCCTTGTCATCCACAAGTATCTGACGATACATCTTCTCTATATCAGCTGTGTAAACAACTTGATACATACGCCAGCGTAGAATTAATGAGGAAATATCTTGCTGTAATTTTGGACCAATGTGAAGACAATCATTCAAAGATATTCCTGTGGTTGATCTATAAGAGCCGTTAAAAACGACTCGTAATTTAGTAGTAGTGCTGCTTGGCTTAATTACTGCATGATGTGGCAGATAATAGTGTTTATGACTCTCCAGGGTAACTTTGTGTTCAGTGATTAATTTCATGTGACCTAGATTTAAGTATTCTTCTAAAAACTGGTTGTATTGAGCTCGTAGGTATGTGTTTGTAGCAAATCGTTTCTCCATTCGCAATAAGGATGAAACTGCGCCTGCTCGTGTAGCTCCGAGGAGGGGAGCGTCAGATTTCATTGGCAGGCGTACAATGTATCTACCAGTTGAGTTTCATTTGACTGTTTGTTGAAAAAAGTCTTCACACTCAGCTTCTTCTGGATTCAAGAACAACTGAGTGGGAGCTTCCTCAATCTCCCAAAATCGGCGTAGAGTTGTATTTATATCATCACCCACTTGAAGATGAAATATATTGGCACATGTAGAAGGCTTATTGGCTTTATTCGTCACAGGTCCTGAAAGTATCCAACCTAAGTGTGTACGTTGTGCTACTGGAGTACCTGGAGGTCCATGACGTATTTCATCTAAGATTATCTGTGCGTAAAGGTCAGCGCCAATTATGACATCAATAGGTGAGGGAATATTAAATTGAGGATCAGCCAGTTGTAAATCGTGGATGTGTGGCCATTTTCCAGCTGTTAATGAAGTAGTCGGGAAAAGTGTTTTTAAATTAGGAAGCACAAGTGCAGTAGCACCAAATGAATGATTTTAACCATTGGTGGGCAAGATGTTAATAAATACTTTAAAATTTGCTAGTCCAGCTCTACAACCTCCAATGCCCAAGATGGGTACATTGACGGGTTGACGTGGAAGATTTAAAGACTTCGCTAATGTTTTAGAAATAAATGTGGATTCTGACCCTTGGTCCAAGAGTGCTTTAATAGTTTTAAACGATCCAGATTTGGTTTGAATTCGTATCTTAGCTGTCGCTAATAATACTGATACATTCGTTATAGAAGAATTAACCGAAGTATGAACAGTAGTGGAACAATTTTGTGAACTATTAGGATGTGGTGAGATACCCGCGTGCAAATTTCCATTTTCAAGTGACATGCGTCTTGATGAATCAGTACGAGGTTGATGTAACATACTATGATGTGTCTGACCGCAATGTTTACAACGAGCAGAGATGTGACAATTGTAAATAGAATGCCCGAGACGTAGGCAGTTGAAACAGAGCTTCTTTTCTTTTACAAAGACTTGGCGTTGTTCAACAGACTTTGAGCGCAATGAAGGGCAAAACATCAGCACATGTTTTCCACTACATGCAATACATCCTTTTCCATCCACTGAAACATGAGCACGAAATCCATCAAGTTGACGTCGTGGCGTCACTTTTGTTTTATCAATTTGGTTATATTGTATTGACTCTAAAGTACGGATACTCCCTACTAAGAATTGTTTTAGATTATCAAACTTAGGAACGATAGTGCTCTCGGATATAGAATTTTCCCAGTCTCTTCTAATTTGTTTATCTAATTTTTCTGCGATGATATATGCCAACCAATCATCCCAATGCTCAGTAGGGCGCCTTAGATTGGACAGAGCACCGATAGACTGAGTTGTAGTGTCCAGCAAATGTTTGAGCTCCTTAGCCGATTCACAACTTACACATCGTAGATTGACAATTGAAGATATGAATGTGTAAGTCAAAATCTTTAAGTTATCATATCGAGAGTTTAGCATTTTCTAGGCAGACGCAAAATTATTGTTAGTGACTGCAAGATGATTTATTAGATTGAGGGCTTCTCCTGTTAATGAAGATTTTAGGTACTGAAACTTCTCCACGTCTGATATATATAGAGATGAGTGAATTAATGATTCGTATAGATCACGAAATGATGGCCATTCAATATAATTTCCATTAAATGTAGGTATGGATAATTTTGGAAGATTTGGTATTATCTCTTGCTTTGAACTCATTGTCTTATTGTGCATGGTTGAATTAACATTATGAGAAGCTGGATGCATTTGACGAATACGCCCACGAAGATTTGCCAATGCTTCGATATATGACTGTTCTACGTCAGAATATGTGTCGTTCACGAAATAGACGTCAGCAAGGAAAGCGTCATCAGCTTCATCATGCAATGTGTCGTTAGTATTTGTAAACTGATCCCAATATGACTGTAATAGCTGAATGCGAGCTTCAATATACAGTCATACCCCGGTTAACGTTGCCCCGAACAACGTTGTTTCGCTGTAACGTCGGACCGCTATGTTAACCATACCCCACTGTAACGTCCTGTTGCTTCGCTGTAACGTTTTTTTTAAACCGTTTTTTCTATGCTAATGCTAAGCAGGCGGTGTTGATTGAAAGTTTGGTTTTGTACATTAATTTTCATTTGTTTGCAATTGCTGAAGTTTGTTTTAGTTATTGTTTGTGCAAGAATAATGTAGCTAGTTGTGTTTTGTGTCCTTACTTTCATATTTAGTAGGACATATTTTGTTTAATTTATATATATTTTACTGTAACTATTCAAGTAAGTATATTTTATATATGTATGTAAGTAGTCAGCACTATTCAATTTCATATTTTATTGACAGTATGTATGATGCCCAACAATAATGTTGCTAGTGCGAAGGAAATGAAAAGAAATCATTTAACTTTAAAGGTTAAACTAGATGTCATCAAACGGGTTGAAACTGGTGAACGAGTAGTGGATATAGCATCTTGGTATTCCACCAACATCTACAAGAACCATTATTAAAGATAAAGACAAATACAAAAAATATGTCATAGATGCAGTACCCATTGAATCAAAAGCGATAATATCTAGAAGCACTATCATGGTAAAAATGGAAAAACTTTTGCTGATATGGATTGAAGATCAGACTCAACGTAAAATGCCTTTAAGACCAATGTTAATTCAAGAAAAGCCTCTTCATATTTACGATGATTTAAAAAAAATAATGGGGGACACTTGCGAAGGACAAACATTCAGTTCAAACAATGGTTGGTTTGATAGATTCAAAAAAATATCTGGTATTCACAATGTTAAATTGTTAGGAGAAGCAGCTAGTCCTGACAAAGAAGCTGCATTCGAGTATCCGAACAGATTTAAAGATATAGTCAAAACAGGTGGTTACAGTCCCCAACAGGTATTTAATGTTGATGAAACTGGACTATTCTGGAAAAAAAATACCAACCAGGTCCTTTATTGCTCAAGATGAAAAGGTAATTTCTGAACATAAGCCTGCAAAAGATAGGCTAACTTTACTGCTTGGAGGTAATGCCACAGGTGATTTTAAGCTTAAACCAATGCTTATCAATCAATGCTTAATACTAGGGCTCTGAATGGGTGTATTAAGAACAGATTGCCAGTATTTTGGAAGGCAAATAAGAGGGCTTGAGTTACTAAATCAATTTTCCAGGAATAGTTTGTTGAATATTTTTGTCCTACAGTCAAAACGTTTTGTACCAATAACAATCTGGCAAATAAAATATTACTGATACTAGATAATGCTCCTGGCCATCCAAACGACTTAGATGAACTGTCTGAAGGTATGGTTAAAGTTGTATTTTTGCCCCCGAGTACCAGTGTTGGGCAAAATGTAATCTGATTAATGATTAACAATTACAATTAACCATGTAATCTGTAATCAGATTACTTTGTAACAGATTACTAATCTAATCCATTTCCATAATTACATAATGTAATCGATTAACGTCTAATGTGATTACAAGTTAATCTGATTACACATTAATCGATTACAAGTTAATCCCACTACATGTTAATCTAATTAATGTGATTACATTTAAGATATTTAAGATATTTGTATTCTAATTCTTCATAAAACTCCCTAAAACTAATTTCGTACGAGAACAATACTATTTTCTTTCAATTCATTTCATTATATTATTAATTACTTTTAAGTAATCTACAAAGTAATCTGTTACAATGTAATTAGATTACAAAATAATCTAATTATATTGTAACAGGTTACACATATGATAGATTACATATTCTCTCATAAGTAATCTGATTGATATGTAATCGAATACAATTTAATTAGATTACTTTGTAATTTGACTAAACTGTAATGGAACTATTAATTAAATTACACTGCAATCAGATTACGCCCAACACTGCCGAATACAACATCAATATTACAGCCTATGGATCAATGTTCAATTGCTAATTTTAAGCATTATTATCATAAGTTTTCATTTTCCCAAGCTCTAAATGCCACTGACGATGACACTGGCATGAATCTCAAACAGTTTTGGAATGAGTTTAATATGTTAAAAGCAATCAATTTAATTTAACAAGCATGGAATGCAGTTTCGCTAAATTCCATGCACGGTTCTTGGAAAAATCTATGGCCAGAATGCGCTGATGATTTCAGAAGTTTTGTAGAAACTACTGCTGATATTCAGGAGGAAATTGTGTCATTGGGAAGACGTCTGGGTTTTGCCGATTTGGATCAAAATGATATTGTGGAGCTAATTAAATCTCATAATACTGAATTAACAAATGAAGAACTAATTGAATTGGACAAAAACAATTTGGAGGATAAAGAAGATGATACGGATGGAGTTGAGGCTAACATTTTTAAATTGGAGGAACTTAAGGATCCATTAACATATCTTGAGAAAGCTAAAGATATATTTAAAAGGTGTGTCCAATATTAGAACGATGCTCCAAAGTAAACAGAGAAATTGATAGTGCGGTAAGATCTTATAGAGAGTTGTACGATAACAAAAAAAGCCTTCAGTATAGGTTACATTGCATCAATATTTTACTAACGCGTCGAGGAACGTTTAGTTATTCATGCGAATCGTCTGAAGAAAGCATGTAAGCTCAATAAATGTCTTTTTATTACTTTTAATTAATTTAATAAAAAAATTTAGTTTTTAAATTTAATTTTATTATATATTTTCCCTATAATAATAGTAATCAAGTGTTTCTTCAAATGAATTTAATAATTTTTTAAGGTTTGGATGTAATATTTCTTAATTATGTAAATTGGTATATTAGCAATATTTTTTCTATCAGGATAGTTAATTGTCCCGTATAACGTTGTTTCGGTTAACGTCGCATTTTTCTGGAACCATTCAACAACGTAAACCGGGGTATGACGTACTCTTCATTTCGATTTTCAATCCCAGTCTTATCTGTGTTTGTAATAAATCGGTCTATTAAGTCTAGGAGGCGCTTTTGCTGTCTTAATATTTTATCCATATTGAATTAAGGATATATTGCATAAAATGACTAGAGAGACTTACCGAATTTATAATCGTACTATTATTTATGTACGCTAGATGAAGAACAACTTCAGTTGTATTATTCAATGATCACCCAGTTTTTTGTGGTATGACTGCTGAATGAATATTGTATGACCTCGATGCCTTAGCCGATCATAGGATAATCTTATGAGGATGTTGATGCATATACGTATGTTGACTTATGATACCTCGTGACGATTCTAGCCTTCTGAGGCATTAAGTAATATAGGCACTACCCAACTACTCTCACCAGCACACACCAACTAAGTTCACAGTTATTGTTTTTAACACTTTACCAAAGAACAAAAAATCGTATATGAATCTTGTCACAAGAAAGATTTTTGTACAAGCACAGCACTTAATTGTTACTTTAAATCCTTTATCCGGCTTCGAAGGACCATGTTTAGAATTATAAGGATGTAAGGATTTATTAAATTTAAGCGCTTTAAGAAAAACTGGATGTTTTTGAACCACGTTATAAAACTTTTATTAGACAAGACTGATAAAAAGGTACCGAACAACTCAAAGCAAAAGAATACAATACAAAAATGACATTAAACAAAAACAATAGATAGACAAAACTATTTCAGCCTACTTAAATAAACTTATACACAGTGATTATCTGAATAGTAATTTTGTAGTTGTACCTCTGGTACGTAGGTATGTAATATTATATCATCAGCTGGAGGAGATGTTTGTTGTTGGTAGGTATGCACTCATGATGATAATTTGAACAGGTATGGTGATTGATATTGATGTGTACTTCGAGGTCATACCTGTCATCTGAGGTATACCAACATAAGTCGCATTTATTTATTAGGTTCTCTCTTGTTACTATGATTTTTGGTCTTTCCGTATTAGTTATACTGGAACTAGGTTCTGCGTTGTTATCGTGGCTTATTTTCCTGTGTTCACTTAGTGATTTTATTGAATCAGTTATAAATTGGCTGCTCGTGCAATGCATCATATTTTCATTTAATTTGAATATGTTTATGCTACCGCTACTAGTTCAGTTATGAGTTTCATTGTTGTTATCGTTGTCTCTGTATTCAAGTTTGTGTTTACCTCAAGATAGGAAACTGGACATACTGTCCGTTTGTATAAATTGTGTCGGGGTTTTTTCCACTTCATTCTTAATGTTTTTATATGAATGGTAATCACTATGACTGTATCTTTATTAATTTAGTCCACCCAAGCTTATTTCTGGATTGTGATTTAAGCCGGGCTGTTAAGGTATTTTTTTCTAAGCCCCCTTCGGTGGTCTCGGTACAGAGTGTACACTAAATCTATTACCTTTACAACTGCTATGATTGCCGAAAGAATAATTATCTGCTTATTATCAATATTAACCGTATCTTCTATTATTAGTTTGTTGACGATCTCGCCGTTATTATCCGCGTGCTTTGAATTAGTTTTTCCCATATTGTTAAAACATTGTCGATATTTTACTATGTTTTAATAGTCCCCACTATATAATGGAAGTTTACAATCTAAATTCAAGCAAGGTTTAAAATTCAAATATTAATTTTACTTATTGTATTGCGATACCTATTTACAAAAAAAATCTACTATGACGATATTTATATTAATTATGTCTAGCTCGTACATATTATTATTATTTTTTTTCGTAACTTATTTAAATTAATGTTAATTAACTGAATGTATATATCTGATGTTGATTACAACACGCGTAACTGATAAGAAAAGTTTTAATTTGATAAAATAATATTGATAAATTTTTACTTATGGCTGTAGAATCAGAACCACTCTATTCTACTATAAGCACTGTATCAAAAACGGTTCAATTGTTCACTGTCGTCAGCTTTGTTATTAGATTATTAAATTTATTTCTTGCGTTAACAAAGCATGTAGTTGTAATTATTCTCGTAACACTTCAGAACTTCTTTTATTTTTCCTCATGATATTACTTATTTCGATATCATTATTAAGCCCGATAAAAAAAATAAGTTCTAATTTACTCCATGGTCAGGTTAAAATTGTCCCGATCCGACGATTGTCTTCTTTTAACGTCTTGTTGGTTTAATGTCAAGATTTGAATATTGTTGTTGTAATGGTCGAGAGATTGCAGTTTTACCATCGAATACTATGTTCCTTTTAACGTCACGATCCGAAGACTATATTCCGAAGATTGCGTTCTTTTAACGTCACGGTCGCCGTGTAGTAAGTGAAATTGTCACGGTCGCTATGTAGTAAGAGGAATCCTGGTAAACGTATTTATTGGTCGCTGTGTAGTAGGGGAAGCCAAGAAAGCAGATTTCTTAGTGGGGAAGCTTTGAAAAAGCAGATGTGCAAATTCACATCACAATATTTTTCACACTTAGATGTGCTGTGGAAGATATGCAGAGCTCCTAACAGCCCTAAATACTACATAGGCTGGTATCTGTCCCACATAGATTTTAACGAATGTATTTGGTAATTGTAGATTGAAGTCGTAATCAATTTAATAGATACAAAGCGAAATATTCGAAAATATTTTGTATTTCAAAATTTACTAGTTCTGGACAGAAGAAGAAGAATTTATAGTGCTCGAATGAATTTCTTTGAATATCAATAAATTTGCTTCTGTTTTAAAATTATGAAAATCTCTCATATTTTCATTGGATATGTACTTGTCGCTTTCTTCGTGTCATGCATTGTTCGATTGAGGAAAATTCTTTTTCAGTTTTTGATTTTAGGCCCTATCGTGTTTGAGTTTTATTTGGAGGAATCCCGTAGAAGAGTTGTTTATAAGAAAGTCCTAAAAACCCAGTAAGTGGTAGTTCCAAAGAACTATATCTATTTCTCTATCACTTTTAAGGGACGAAAACAAATTTACAATTGTTGACGATACAGCTAATTAACTCACTTCTTTGAAGAACAAATCCCAAATTTTCTTCAATATACGCTGTTGTAATGTAATAACTCTCCGTCTGTTGGTAACAGACACAGCACTCTTGTTCTCAAATTCTTGTAGTTGAAGTGACCCATTTCTGTTTCAACTAATATAAAGTCCATCATCTAATAGGAAGGGAATACGATTAATTTTTTATATAATATGTCTCAAGCTATGAAACGGTCTATACATATCCGTGATCGACATTATTATATAAAAGTTGTACAGAAAGGGTCAACTCTACGCAGAAGAGACGGACGTACCGGTACAAAGTAAACGAGCATATCAAGTCCTGCAGTTTATTGAAAAATAAGAAAAATACCGAAAGCCATGAAATTTTATCAGGTAAAATGACTGGAAATTAAAATGAATATTGTTATGTTGTATTGATAAATATATAGTTGTTGTTAATACACACACAAAAAAAAAATTGAAAAAAAACTCAAACAAAACAATGAAAATTAAACAAAAAGTCGGAACTTCATTTTAATATAACAACTTATCTGGACTTGCATTTCTGTTTGACCAATTATTTTAACTTCTCGGTAACATGTCTACTTGTACTATTTCTTGAAAAAATAATTTGAGATTTTTGGGTACTTCAGTGGTTATTCTTTTGTTAATAATAGTGTAATTGCTATAACAGAGTACGCAGGATTATAAAATATAAAATGTTATGTCTAATGGTAAATTTAGTTTAAAATCGTTAATTTTGCAGATATCGAGTTATTTGAAAAAGCCACAGAAAGTTCCTTGCTGTTTTACGTGAGCACCTGCCAAGAATGGCTTAATCTCACGGCATTCTTCATGCTCGCATCGTTATCGACAATCAACGGCCTCATGTCGTAACAATGAGTACCAGTGTGCCAATAGAGCATGACATGACATCAGCTTACTGGTAGAAGCGAGACCTATCCAATCTCTGCCGATCTTGGGTCACGGCACCCTTCACCACAGCCAACACGATGCTCCCATAAAGGGGCTATCCCAAGTTGAGGTGGATAAATCCTTGTTATCCAGGGCTCCTCTAACCCCGTGGTACCAAGTTAGTCAATGTCGGGCTACCCATTTGGTATGGATTTCGTAAAGCATGATCAACGGACCATGAATACTTCCAGTGTCTATCTTCATGCAAGATATCCTTTTTGTAACGGTACTGGTAACTCCGTTCGGGCCTAGATCTTATTAGCAACATCTAAAAGAATTGAACTTGACCTATACAGGTAATACAACCCTTTTGGGCGCTGTCAGAGGGGACCACGTGAAGGTTAAGATATGCCCGTATTCAAGTCTGGATAGGCTTCGAGATTCACCATTTGGATCTTATAGCTGACCATGCATACTAACCACATAAGCACCCATCATACATACTTGTTTTCCGTTATTTATCAACTTATTCATCAAATAAGACATCTTTTCGCCCCCTGCCCAAGAGGCTATGTCTGTCTTTCTATTCTCTCTCCATCTCTCTCTCTCTCTCTCTCTCTCTCTCTCTCTCTATGTCTGAGATTTTATAATTCTGACTATCATGAGTAAATGAGTAAATTCTCTGCATAATGACCTCTCTGTCATTAAAGCCCCACTACAGTACCCACACAGCCAAAAATCTCAATTTTTATTTCACTAAGGTATAGTTATCTCGCCGTGAGAAGTACCAATTCGTGTATATGGTATCTTTCACCCATCCTACCTTACTGTACATACTCTTGTTGAAGATGCCAAAGCGATCTACAGTACAACTTAAACAACTAAAACAACAAAAAAATCCTCTTATACAGCTTTCACCTTGTTCAGCAGTGCGGTTCACAAACTTCTCCCCCCCACCCCTGAATTTTGATACAATATTTTTCAGTATTAACTCCGATTTTTTCGTTTTACAAATTTCAAAAAAGGATGATGTCAATAAATGAATCGATTCTAGTACCCGCTCCAATAAGAATAAGTGATTAATCATTGGAAAGGTATTAAGGCTTGGAACAAAAATTCCGATGACGATTCTCTTGATTCCTAGTCCGATCGGAATAATATAGCCTCGAGTAGTATGGAGCTTTTTACGTTATAACGCCCCGTTGAAGATTGATTTTGTTACTAGTTGGTGTGGATAATAAAATATAAATAAAACACAATGATAAGGTATTTTCGGTTATGATTTCCTTCAAATAAAACATTTTTCATTCATCGTCTACCTTCGTCTACGTACAATAACCTACAATAATAGAAAAAGGGCATGGGCTGTAAGTCCGGCATGCCTGGCGTACCCTTGGTAACAAACAATTCATATTAGGTATATGAGCACAGCTACCTACAATATTTCGTCCAGTTAAGCATGTACAATGATGTTAAATTATGTTATTGTTATAATTATTAATTAATAAGTAAGAATGGCACTTTCTAGCTTTACATGTCGTGACTGTATGCGACCACGTAACAGCCAAGCATCTTTATTAATGCCGTACGCAGATAAATCCTCGAGTGCATTTGCTCGGTAGACATCTATTGTATATATTCCGCTGTGTAAATGTTCGCTGTAGTAAGATCTTGACAGCTTTATTTTGCATGTTCTGAAAGCTAATAAAATAACTTGTTCTTTAGTTCTCGGAAAATCCAAACCGTTTGCTTCGAACCTTAAAAAATCAGCTCTTCTTTGAGGCTGGAACATGGTATTCGTAACCAGAAACTTCAATATCGTTCAAGCTATCTCTGAGCCCTAAATCCAAAATAAATGCGACGTTTGATTCAAGCAAACCATTATTCACAATATCACTCATTTACTTGCATTTGTCTTCGTAGCAGCATATGGTCCTTTTACATCAAATTATATATCCATCTGTGGTGACCATTAGGAACGGCTTTAAGAGGTTTTTAAACTTGTGGAAGCTATAAGACTGACACTGAAATAGGAAGTTAGCGCTTTATTTCGTATATTACAATTGCTTTAGTGTTTTCATCGCATCATATATAGCTTTTGGTATAGTCAGGTTTCGATCTATAATATCATTTCTATCTACATGGTCCAGTCCTACAACGTAGTCATTGATAAGGCATTCATGTGCTATCAGGGGTGGCCAAACTTTTGAAGTTCGGGGTCTACATTATAATACAAAATATCGTAGCGGGCTACCATCAGAAACGGTTTTAAAAAACGCAACAACTTTTCTTAAAAAAATTTGTAGGTACTTCTGAATGCTCCAGATATGAAAAATACTTATGTGGCACCAACTGTAACTTCTTTCTCGGCCACAGCATGAATTAATTGTTCGATGCTAATAGATACTCTGTCAATGTTAATACCTCCGTTAAAAGGGAACATCATGAAACTGATGACTTCTTCCCGAGTTCCAAAAGCTTCTTTCGAACTCCTCGTGTAAATTCTCCAACTGTTCGGCGAAACTTTGGAATTCCCGATATAAATTATGTGTGCTCTTGCTCCAAGTTTTTGGTAATTCTTCAATTCGCCTATTCTTATTTGGGATGCATTCACCTGAATCTTTTCTTTGAATGTTTTAACTAAATTTTTCATATCAATCAAAGTTATACATTTCCTTGCAGACTTAGCAGGCGCATGACAGTGTTTCAAGGCAAGGAAATGCCGTTGATTTACAAAAGAATTTCCTTTTTATTTTTACATTTTTATGATAACAATGGCGGTGTTTTTGATTTTATGCCTGGCTTCGGATAAACGATTACTGTGCACATAAGCCAGTTTTTAACTCACGTTCCTATATTTTTTTAAATTTTACTTCCAACGGGCAAATCGGTGACATATTTTGTGTGTGTAGTTTTATAATGCTTTTTGACGTTCGTTTTTTTTTGTAGTACTATACCTGCGTTACAAATAAGACAAACACATTTATCCTTGAACATAAAGGTAAAGAACTCCTCTGATAATGGTAACCTTTTTCCGCACTAGACAACATTGCCCGTTCATTTTAGTCGCTATTATTTTCACCACGCAACAAAACAATCGTCAGAGCTAAATACTAGCTGATCATACTGACTGAGAGCGCAAAGGCGCTTTTTTTTAAATGTATGGGAGATAAAGAGAGAGAGCGAAAGAGAGAGATAGATAGAGAGAGAGAGAGAGAGAGGGAGACATAGAGATAAAGAGAATGCGATGGGAAGTGAGGGGAAGAAATGGAGCCGTGTTGGTGAGGAGTAGGTTAACCGTTACTCTCGCGGGCTACCAAAAATGTCTACGCGATCGACCGGTTGACCGCTGTCGACGTCTTGGCCACCCCTGTGCTATAGCAATCAACCGCGCAAGGTTTTGCCTTGACATATTAAACAATGTCGCAAGTCTCTCGTTGGAATCACGAGTTCGCAGTTTTGTGAGAAATATACCTAAAGCGGTTCTGGGGTCTTTATATCTCTGGCTTAGTGAGGGAGTTTGCTTCAACATGGAATTGAATTGATCGCAATTGCGTCCGATCCAAATCTGCATCTCTTCATTAATCACAGCCCTTCTCGTGTTAAAATCTAGCTTAGAACCTCGTTGTAAGGAGTTCTTCATGTCACAATTTTCACTAAACTGGGCTGAATTGAAGTAGTTCGGCCCAGTTATTACTCTCTAGGTGTTCTCGACACTCTCTAGCACATTCGGGAATGTAAAGCTTGTATTCACAAAATATTCACAAATATGTGTATCTTTATAAATTTTGGTATACTATGACGGGTCTGATTAGGACAGTTGCTAAAAATGCAATGCTTGGGAGTATTAGTTGCTCTTGAATACTCGGGAATGTGAAGTTCTTCTTCTTTGCCCATACCGATGGCACACACTGTGGGTGTTATCAAACACAACCTGAAAAAATAAGTAGGTGTTTATTAAAACTACTATGACGTTCGTAATAAACTTTTTTTTTGTATTGATGAAGTAAGTAGTAACCTATAATATTCCACTTTCCTGTTCTTAGGAGATCATCAGTCGACACATAACACACGGAAAATTTCCATTGTGATAAATTGTGTCCAATCGGTAAGCACTTCAATAACCCACAGTTGACAGTCACAATTCAAACGAACGACTGCACTGACTGATATCTGCCCGTACGCGCCAAAGCCGAAGCCAAAAGCCTGGAATCGACAATGTCAAATGAACTCGCATTTGCATAAGCCATGCTCCGAAGTTCCATCCTCTTCGAGACATAGCCTACATATATCAGTGGGTGACATGCGTATCCGATGCATATGTTTGTTTGTTTGCAGTGTCCAGTTAGAACTCCTGTAATGAATCTGAGTTGATTCCTAGACAGCCTAAACAGATCCAGGATCTTCTTTGATGACTGTCCTTTAATGAATCTTTTGGCTTGTCTCTAGCCTGTGATTGAAGTCCATCTATGGTTCATTCCGTTTTTGATCCAGATTTGCATGGTTAGTTTTACGGTGTTGTAAGAGATGCCGCAAAATGGTTCCCGTCCTATGAGGGGCATGGATGCTAATTTTTTGGTTATTAAGTCTACGTTATCATTCCCATAATTTCCTGAGCGTTCTGGTATCCAATGAAGTGTTAGGTGGTTCTTTGTGCCAAGGTTTGTTATTGCTTGAATACATTCCCACATTAACTTCGTTCTGACCTGAGGTGGTGAGATGGCTCTCAATACAGCTTGGCTATCTGAGTAGATATACATATGTACATATATTTGGTAGTGTAGGATCGGCTGAAGTTTTCGTATGCACATCTAGTGATGGCATATACTTCTGCCTGGAATATCGACATGTATTTTCCTAAGCTTTAATAGATATAAGCTCTTGGCTTTGCACCGTATATTCCTGTTCCTACTCCTTTCCCGGTTTTAGAACTGTGAGCGTATCAGACTAGGGCTTCATTTCTTAGATTAATATCTTTACTTAAATAGGCAGACAGAGGTAGTCCTTGCTAGCCAAGAATGCTGTGGTAGAATCCTGTGCACATACTCTGTTGTTGGCATCAAATCTCCCAACTTCCTGCGACAACGCTGGACTAGCCGTAATGTAAAAGTGTTCGAATCCAGAGCTTTGATTGCAGCTTGGCTGGCAATGGAAATCCTGATAGCTCAATCACTGAGTATATCTTCGCTTCCAGTTCCACATCCATATTCGAACCATCTGTAAGGACACATATGTTAAAGTCCTTTGTAACGGGCTTATATTCGCCTAATTTTCTACTAGGTATACTAGAATAGAAACATTTCTCAAAGTCAAGTCATTGAATAGTTTGACCAAGATCTCTTTTACGCTCAGTGCACTGTTTGAAGGAATACATTTTCCATGAAATGAATGTCAATGGACAGGAGTCGGAACATAATCTTCATTAATGTGTTGCCGTTGATGTTGCTCGAAAGCCTACTGTAATATGTAAAACTACTAGCTTTCTATATTTTGGTAGTGCCTACCTTCAGGTGTATCGCTCTCTCTAGAGCACTCGACCATACCAAGATTGAGGGTGCATGTTAGCGATATACATCCATTGTACAATACGAGGATGGATACTCTATTCCTTGCCAAACGATTTTTTGGTAAGCATAAAGTGCATTGGGTGCCTTTTTAATATGCTCATTTACATTTACATTGGAGTCCAGAATCCCTTCTTAGTTATTTGGCATCAGTTGTAGTTTTCAGTAATGTTACCCAGTTTTGGACAAATAAAAGTTAGGATAACTCTTCAGCATGTAAAGTGAACAAGTTCAGTTTTTGTGTGGTTAAATCCTAGATCACAGCTCATAGCCCATTTAATTAACTCACTGATCTTAGATAAGAATCTGCTAATCAGCTTATGCTGCCGTATGATACTTTTTTTTTCTTTTTCTTCGAGCATTCACCTCAAAACACTGCTAAAGTGATGATGAGGTTTAACTAGAGATAAATATTCATAGACATTAGAACCTCTTTTATCCCAAGCAGTTGGAAAACATTTTTTCTTTATAAATGATTTTTCGGATAACGAAATTTATCTGAAAATCAATTGTAAACAGTAAATAGTAAAATTGTGTAGATACAAATAAACACATTCAATATGAATTAATATTTATTACGGATAACACACTCGTATCGTATTATGTTGACACAAGCTTGCATGCTAAGTTTTAAAATGATTGAGCTTTTCGAACCAGCGATCAGACAGGTCTCATCAGTATAGTTATCTCTGATCGTCTACCATAGAAGATCAATGATGGAGGTCAAACCAATTTTTAAAATACCTCTTCAATATGGATCTGCCTCTTGGAGAGTTCTCTTTCAAATGTTTCTTGAATAAGATTTATATGGTTCATGACGTCTTGCAGGATAATATACCTAACTTTGTCCTTCTAATCAAATTATTTGTTTTACTCAAGTATCGATCAGAGTGGTATTGGCCATTTGTATCTTTTCACTCCTCAATATCAACCTCATCATCTTCCACAGTACTTGGATTCATCAAAACCAGATCTATAATTTTATGGTATGTTAGAATTGCAGAGTATTACACAAATCGGTGTATTGTTGTTATAATCGATCTAGGTTTCAGTTACTTTTGCGTTACAAGGAGAAAGAAAACCGTCCTCGGCATAACTTACAATACCTGCATTTTCACTATTTCGCAATTTGTGATTTGTGCATCTACTTTATCAGCTTTGTGACTTGCTGGTGTTGTAGAACAGAGACTGGAAGCGAATTACAGGTACCTAAAAAACAGCATCTTTTATTGTAAATATTTTATTTGATTCAACAACTCTGATTTTTTCCGGTAGGCTTATTAGATTTAGCATCAACTGGCTTTAAATTGTGCATGTTTTTTTTAATGTTTCTGGAAATTTCTAATTGAAGTTTTGTCGATCACGTTCTATTTTGAAATTCACTTAATTGGTAGCAAACTCAAAGATCCAGAGAGTAACTGTACTTCATGCTGCGTTCCTCTTCTCGTTATGAATTTTTTTTTAATCCTTCTCGTTCTTTTTCTCTGGCCGAAAGATTTAATTTCAATCTGTCATCGGTTATTTCGGATTTGGAATGGTACTGAATGCACCTGAGATTTTCTCGGATTTAATCAGAACGATTTTAATTTGTTTTCGTGAAAGTATTGTTTACAATTCCTACATCGTTACAATTATGACATCGTTCTGTCGATTCATATAGATTCATTCAGAACGAGAAAAGGAACGCTGCAAGTGAATTTCACGATATATATATGGAATTTAAGAAAGTGCGTGTACCAAAGAATCTCATATTTCTTTTTACGAAACCATAGATTTGTACAATATGTCTGTTACAATGCGTTATAAGCTCTACAAAAATCTTATAGATTTTAAGTGATTTTCGCCAATACTACGAAAATCTTTCAGGTCGAGATCTTACGACAGCTTTCGCAAATACTTTACGATAACAATTTCTGAGTGCATGAATTAGTTTTACCCAATTTATTTTTTATTATTAAGCATGACTTAACTTGATGCACATACATAGATCAAGAATGGGAGGTGTTTAGACTAGTAAGCTTTTGGTGCTTATAGTCGTTGAACGACTGCAGTGGATATCGCCGATATCAGTGTGTAGCTAAGTCGTGAATACTCAGCACACACTAGTTGTCTGGAAGTAGAATGTCCTATTGAATGTGGCTTAGAGTGTAATTTGCGTACACTAGATATATTGATGCCGACGTCCTCACAGGACTGAGGACCGCAGCACAGTTACAGGCGCAATTTCCAGCCAAGTAGACCTTAAATTGAGATAGGGATGTGAAAGTACCTATGCGGTTTCAATGGTCAGTTTGAATTCCATTGTGTCACCAGTAGTGGAAATAGCGCGTATGCTTCTTGAAGAACCCCAATATGGCTTCAGGCAAGATAGCGTCACTACCAGACTTGTCAAGTACTTCTAGCCGTTGTTGACGAACATGTAACACCTGTTAGTAGCGTAAATGCCTAGCTGACCTTATGTCAAATTGGTCAATGAGCAGTGACTAGTTCTAGCGTTGAGGCTGGCCTAACCAGTACTATAATCTGTGTGTACAGTCAGTTAGCGGCCAACCTAGTTGAAGCTGTTCATATCTAATGCAGATGCGATGAGTTGCTGTCTTCACCACTATTCTTTCTCGTCCACAATTAGTTGCGGTATTGTCGCAAGACAGTTCGAGTCGGGCTGTACTAAAAGGAAGCACCTAAAAGGAAATGTAACGGACCGCTATCTGAGCTGGCATGAACATGAGCCTTCTGTAAAAATGAGCCAGATTAAAAGTCGCTTATTGTTGAAAGTTTTAATCTGGATTCTTTTAGTGATATTTCCTTTATCGTTTAGAGTTTTTAAAATATTACAATATTCCATTTATGAGCAAACAAACTTAATCGGTATACATCGAGCATGACAAAAAAGTAAAACTGCCGTATGGTAAATCCTTAGATCATATAACAAAAAGGATAGGCTATGAGGAAGAAAAACTTAAGAACTTTTCTGCATGTAGTGTACCGCATCGATGTATTCGTTTTAGTAATGGAAGAAGTAAACTACGATAAAAACTTTATTAAGTATTGAAGAAATTTAATAGAAGAGATTCCATTATATCACAAGATTTTAAATTAATTTTTAAGATTATAATTTTATAATATTTTTATAAATTTTTACATTTTTATGAATTTTCATAGTGCACCATATATTTTCTGATAATATTTTTTGGCATTGCCTTTGTATGGCTGTTGTAACTTAAGGCGATAATAACAATTCAATTTTAAACAAACAAACCGGCATTGGAAAATGTTAAATTTTTCTACCACGGCTGTTTATTTTTATAAATATTTCACCCTTATTTTATTTAGAACAATATAATTTATTATTGAAAGAATTAAACTAGCCTGAAAAATGATATCCTAAGAGAATATTTCCGGTTGTTTCTGAAACACAGCACAGCGCACTTCATTCAAATAATTGAGTCTCGATTCTATGAAATCCCGTTCACAAAACAATATTTGAGTATTATATAGCACTTCTATTAAGTGTATACCTAATTACTTATAATCACTTTTATATCACAAATTCACTAAATGAAACGCGAACTTTCCTTTGATAAAATCTGAAATGTTAGAAATAAATCAGAATTGTCAAACTGAAGCATAAAAAGGCGATACCCCTCTTGTCATTTCCCCATCGTATCACACAAAAAAATGTTTATCTCACGTACAAGAATTTTACACAGCATAGCCTATCCTTTTCGTTATATGATCTAAGGGTAAATCTGACATCAGACTGATTTTCTTTATTTGTTATTTTTCTATCTTAATATCGAGGCCTACTATCTCACATCCTTTTTAGTTCGAAAAGTAGCTTTTCGCTGTACATACCCTACAAATGTGGCGTGGTTTTCCAAGTTAGTTCGCAACGCGTTAAGCCGCCACAAGCTAAAAACGAAAGAATAACTGAGAATTACTTCATAATCGAAATTTTATGTAAATTTAATATATTAAGCCTTTAATTTATGATGACATTCCAATTATATCGAAAAATTCTATTCATCTATAAATGCTATATTTATACAATTGAGTTCTCGATAATTCTCAATTAAGGCTCCGTGGATCTGCAGAAATTTAAAAAAGTTATGTTTGAAAACATTTTGTTTAACCATATTTTTACTACATTTATTTACATTCCAAGAAAAATAAAAAATTACAGAATTAAATTTAGTCTTTTCCTTCTTGCTGGGAAGGGAGAAAGTACTTCATTCATTTCAATTTTAACATTTCGATGAACGCTTAGTAGAGCAATTTTATTGGTAGGACCAAAAAAACAATTATAAAAAATTAATAAGAAAACAAATTTTTTTTTTAGGGCATTTAAGATATAACTATGTAATTATATAAAATGCCCCAAAAACGTAAACAAATAATTTTTTAAGCTATTTAAATAAATTAACTTTTCCATGGGATGCTCATGGAAAATATTAGTTACCATATTTTAATTATTTACAACAAAAGTTGGTGTTTGGAGGACGAAAAATAAATTAAACTTAGACTTAATCACTTGACAGTTTTGCCCGAGTATGACTCGGTTGCGGATTACGTTCGTACACTGACAAGCCCGAGTCTCGCTCGGCAAATCTAGTTTCGACTTGCTAGAAAGGTGACGGATGATTTTGCGCCGGGAGCGGGAAAGCCTCCTGGTTTGCAAACGTAGGGTGCAGGCCGGGTGGCGTTGGGACCGCAACTAAACGAGGGGTTGACGTTGGGACAAGATAATTCAGGGGGGGGGGGGGGTACGTTTAAGAGGGAGGGAAGAAAACCGATTTTTAAATTTTCGATCATAACTCGAGTAAATCAAGTTCGATTAAGGAACGTGTTTCACCCATTCGACTCGCTTACCCAACAGCTACAATTCGTAGAACAACTTTTTCAATTGGCGTACTTTTTGGTAAAATTTGGGAGGGAGGGCACAGAAAAATTTCTGGTGCCCCCCATGTCACATATTAAACTAATAGGAATTTGTTCTGATAATATGTAAAAAATTAAACTTGTAAAAATGTTTACTAGGAAATGTTAAAAAAAATTGACAATTTTTAAATACTCTTTCTTACAAAAATCGGACTGGTAAGTGGTTAATATTCCCTTTCAACTGTCAACAAAATTTAAAATACCACCGCGATTAAGCTACGCAATGTATCGAAGTAAGCTACCATCTACTGATACATATGTACATACTGGATTGCTTATTTTCTTTCTCTATTTAGCACACGTTTTTCCTATAGTTGCTTTACCTGAAAGGGTCACGGAAGATAGATATAAAATGGCAAAACCAATTTTTGTGAGTCATTACATATAAGGATTTGTAGGTAAAAATTTGGCTTATCAGATTAACAAAAGTACAGGCTACAACGATGGCGGGGGTTTGAACCCCTCAAACCCACCCCATATATACGGCCTGGTGTACAGGTATATAAAATTTTGTATTGTCTCATATTCATTCAGTCTTATATTTCAACACTCTATGTATAATACAAGATTATTAATAATGTGCTTATATTTCTACATATGTAACTTGTCGCTAAGTAACATAATATGCTTATGTTACAAATAATATAATATATGACATTTAAAAAAATTGAAAATTTTGTAATCGCTCCCCTAGAGCAAATGTCTGGATCCGCCCGTGTATCAAAATCAATGTTTAAGAAAAATGTTGATTCCTCCTTTCATCAAAGCAAACCATGCTAAAGATGATTGTAGGTCTGTTCATGTATGTACTTCTCGGGAGTTTTCGTTCTTGGGCTTTTCTGTGTGAAAATGTGCAGGAGGGGAAGCTATCAAATTTGGAAAGTACATGAACAACTTTTGTGTGTTCTTGTACAAAAAGCGAAAGTGACAACTACAAACTGTCAAGCTAACAACTTTAATTTGAAAATCAAATGCCAAACATAACATATCTATTCATATTACTTACAATTTTGTAAATTTTTATACGACCTGGGCAAACAGTGCACATCACATCATTTGCAAATTCTGCTGTCTTTTCCATTTTCTCCTTTGACAGTTTGAACTTCTGACAATTCTCGATTTCAAATTTTAATGTGTTTGACAGTTGTTACAAAAGTTACACAGAGTTTTTCCTTGGGTGGATTTGGGCTAAAATTTTATTGAAGGGGAAGTGTGACGTCTACATTTTCTCCCCCATTTTCTGAGTACGTGAACAGAGTTTGGGTGCTTTTGGGTGAAAATGTGCTAATGCATTCACACAATATCTGAGAAACAAAGGGATTACATTTGTTCCCAAAGAAATTAATCATTTTCCTGTTCAAACTCTTACAGTCGGCGCGACATCGAAAGATATGAATTCTTCGGAATCTGAGGTTAATTGGGAAGGCTCCTACTTTATTCAAATTCCTCATAATTATATGGAATACTCTTCCATTTGCGTTGCAGTGCGTGTGGAAGGCTGTGCGTTTAGGAGGCATCTTGCTGAAAGGATCTAGCTTTTTTTAAATTAAGTATGCTAGTTAGATCTTGAATTTCCTTTTCGCAATATTTATATGTACTAAAATAAGATTTCAGATCTTGGGTACAGCTCCTAATAATAAAATTAATATGTATGAATACGTGATAACCCAGCAATTTAAAAAGGTATCAAATGTACAGGTATAATTTTGGATAGTGCGATTTATAGAGTTTTATTAAATAGGGTGTAATTTTTGGCCGTCTCAAACTTGTACTTTAAATAGGGTGCGAATGTTACAGATTCAATGTCAGTACGAGTGATAGCCTTCTACCGCAAAAAGGTTGCGAATTTTTCTGATGTAATTTTGGCAGTGCGTGTGATAACCTTGTACACCAAACAGGATGGGTACGAATTTGAGTGCAGCAATTTTTAAGGTTTGAATGATAACTTTTACCTTAAGCAGGATGTAAATATTACAAGTGCAACTTTAGGTAGGACGAAAGTTAGCGTTCCATTTTAAAAAGCCTGCGAGTGTTTCAGATGAATTTTTTGGAATTTCCATCACTGGCGGACGCGTCTGATAGATAGGTCAACCCACAGATTTACTTAGCTGGTTTTTGCTTTAAATTTTTTTGTTGTGCTTATGAAAGCATTCCATTATCTTGCTTAGCTTTGTAGCTTCTTTTATCAATAATTTTTCGACAAAAACTTGTAGGTATAACGCTACATGATTACTCATATATGCATTTGTCCTTAGAATGTAAAGCAAACAGGAATAGGTAATGCGTGTAAAATGTGTGTATATGAGGATCATTTTTCGAGAGAAAGATATAATACAGCCGAGGAAGTGAGATGCAAAGGGAGCTTTATTGTCAAAAAGAAGTTCCGTTGTCAAATGTGCTTGTGGTTTTGTGCAGATGATTAAGGGGACGAATACTGACTGAATTTGTGATAAGCTGCTGGGATACTCGCATCTGCTCGGGAGGATTGGATATCAGATATTTTTTGGGTATTTTCTCTACAATGAAACCTTTGTTTTTGAAATGAAATTCACACAGATAAAAGGTTTCTTATTTAATTAAAGAAAAGTAGAGCACCAAATGAAAAACTTTTTTTAACCGTTTAAAAATTACTTTTTGCCCAAAGCATGGCCTACCAACACAATTAAAGCTTATTACGTAAAATCTGGATTATCAGCTATGAATAGGTCATAGACAAACAAAAATTGCAATTATTGGCGGACGGAGAGGGGGGGGGGGTAATCCTAACGATTTCCGAAACAATCGACAACCAGATTTATAGATATTTGGGATTGTTTTCATATATTACCCTGTAGCTTACACGTTACACCCTAGAATGATCGCAAGATAATCCAGTCAATGGTGCATAAGCTCCCCCCACCCTCGTTTTGTAGTTATGGCTCAACAAACTTAATTTTTCGGAATTGTAACTCGTTTTTTTTTATTTAACTACTTTTTTGTCATCAGCACCAGTTTTTCATATTGGATTCAGAAAGCCCAAAATCTTCGCTTTAAATTACCTATCACAGTCTGTACATTCTTAAGGCAAACTGCAACACACGCAGAAAGAGTTATATTTTGGGCACATAGTGTGATAGGCATTTTCAAGCGAAGCTTACAGTCACTCTACCTATTTACTCAGAGGGAAGCAGCGGCTAGTAAGCTTTGAAAGCTGATCGCACTTCCCCCAGTGTGGGTCATCTCAATATCCCTATATTAGACAGAGAGCTCTCCCGCGACAGGCCCAAGTCTGGTATACTGATGGAAGGATTGCAAAACAGGCGCAGGGGTGGTTGGTGCATGAGTGGAACTATCAATTTATCAGGCGGAGGTCTCTGCTATCGAAGTTGGAGCTCAGGAAAGCCTATAAAGGCGCTGCAAGAGCTCCAACATCTACATCTGTTCAGACAGTCAAGCTGCGCTCTTAGCACTTTCCTCTCACGTCTGCGAGTCGAAACTAGTTTGGAATTGCTACTCGAACTCCAAATACTGTCTACGGACAACAAAGTAACCTTGGTTTGAGTTCCTGGACAGGAAAGAGTGGACGGTAATGAAAAAGCGGACGAAGTGGCTAAAACCGAAGCTGAATGTCCGTATACTGGTTCCTATCCGACTTTGGCCTATCAAAAAGCTATATTAGGGGGGCAAATAGGCAACTTCATTTCCCTTGACGAAGCGGACCTTGTATGAAGCTGGCGAAGAAATTCTTGAACCCCTCTCTCCTTCAGAAACTAGAGCTTATTAGACTTAGCAGGCAGTCGCTCAGACTGTTTGCTAACGCAGTCATCGGTCATTGCTCCTTCCGTCACTTCTTGAAGAAGATAGACAAATCCGACAGTGAACTGTGTCGACTATTCGAACAGGAAGATGAAACCTCAATGCATGTTATATGTGAGTGCCCATCGCTTGCAGGTGTAAGGCTACAAACCACTGGCGGAACACTTATCTCTCCAAATAAAGTCTGCAATCTAACCCCACGAGCAATAATCGAGCTCGTTAAAAGACTCGATTTTGCGTAACCACCTTAGATCAACTATGGTCGCGGTGTCCGCAAGGTCCTGAAGGCCTGGTCGTCCCTACTCTTAACATTAACATTTTATCCCTAGATAAAGTTGGGCGTTCACATCAAAATTTGTGATTTTCCTTTACCTTTTCCTAAAAATTGTATGAAAATGGATAAGTAGCATTGTGGGATGGTGGGATGGACCACTCAGATGTAATTAGTCGAATAATAAAAATTAATGTATCACTGGTATACGGCACGAGAACGGTACTGCATCATCGGTATGATATACCTAATTCGAATTCGAAATGCGAAGTAAAGCACGTCTAAAATAGGTAAAAATTGAAGTTTAATCTTTTTTCTCAACAATCCATATCAAACCAAACTTCATTTCCTCCAAAATATTCCATTTAATTAAAATGGAGTCCCAAAAATGCGCAATATAATTTCCATCAACTAAAACCGTCCTTCTGTCCGCACAAATGTGACAAAAAGCAAATGAAAATGCCTTTCGTTTTTAGATTATTTCATTTTATTTCCTTCATTTTCGTCCTTCTTTATGTAGTATGTAACTTTCTACCCTCAATTTTATTTAATGCCAGCCAGAATTAGACTTTACCTCCAAACCTGGCTGACGGGAAATGCATGAATAATGTATTTTCCCAACCTTAGTCCTCTACTGCTTATCCACGAGCACATTTCACATACAGAGCCTAAACCAAAGGGTATTTCAGGGGATCAGCAGGGATCAGCTCAAATCTTGTTGTTCTTATTCCTGCTATTTTTACAGATTTACTGCGAGGCTTATTTAAGTTTTATTTAACTTTTGCCTTTATGCCAGACTCATAGTTACCAGCAGCTGCCAATGAAAGATATTTATCCAAAGGAATATCCTCACCTTTTTGGCCCACTTTATTGCCTCTCACTGTTTTTTTTAGTGTCATAAATAAATTAGAACAGAGATGGGAGTTGACTGTTGTCCGTAGTTTTTAGTAACGAGTTTGTGTATGACGCTTTTCTCATGTAGGTCAACGTAGAGAAATTTAAATATTGAAATTTATGATATGAAACTGATTTCGTTGTGTCATACATATAACGGAATATTGCCCCGTGTGATGGGCATAATTCATTTCATGATATTCTTACTCACAATATCTGGTGGAATCTTGTGACAATGATTTTTATGGATTTTTATTAGTGCATTCACATATGTTCTTTCAGATATTACCTTGAGTTTTAGTAGAAATATTACGAGTATTTCGAGAAATAGTGTTAGAAAAAATAATATTTTGTTTCTATGTAAGACATATACATAAGAGATATACGAAAAGACCGAAAAAGAGTTGATTTTTTTTTTCGTAATTTGTTTAGGTCTTCCGAGGAAACCTGTTACTCTTTCAAAATCAATACATCAGCAATTTGAAAAATAAAGAAATGGAAATAATTGGAAATTAATGGAAATCATTATTTTGCATTATTTCCAATTTATAGAGGAATTATATATGTACCCGTACAACAACATTTGCTTGGACTAAAAACGTCTCAGGAGTCAATTGTACTGAAGGGGTAACTCCATTGTAAATTTTTCAGAAAATCAATTTTTTTTATTGACTTAAAAGATGCGTTGAAGTTTCTAGAATATGAAGCATAAAGTTTTATCTGTGAAAGGAATTTCCTTCAGCGAAATTTTAGGCTGCTCTCCGAGCCCGTCCGTCTGCTCCCAAACGACTACTTGCGTCAAATAAACCGTACTGGAAGGTGGTTTCCTGCCTTACTGACATTAATATAATAACAAATGCCCTTAGGAAGTGTTTATGTTCAGTTAAAAGCATTTCCAAGAAAAGTACGTTAGTTTAGCGTCAGCAAATGTAAAATTTAAGCAGTCGAATTTCTCATGTCAATAACTCATTTCAAAACTTTAAACGTGTTTTTCTCGAAACACGATTTATCAAAACGGCACGCAGCATAACTCCAACAATTTTCATTCTCTTCATTTGAATTTTTAACAATATCTTTAAAATAACATTTTGAAGTGAAATACGTACGGGATTTTCGATACGTTCATTTAGGCATTATTTATTACCGCTTTTTGAGTCGAAAGTTGAACAATTTCATTTAAATACCCGCCAATCATACAAAAATGAATATTTTAAAAATCACCTCACTAGCCATGAGCATGTAGACTAAGTCAGTTTTTTCTTTTTTTCTCCAAATTCAAAATCGAGACAGCTACACTGCGTGCCGCAGAGTACATACATACGACAAACCTCGCGAGAATGGCTCTGGTGTCGCCATTTACTAATATATTTGTTACTATTTTTTTTTGTATACTTTAATATATGCTTAATAACTTCCATGAATATTCTTATTCTATTACCTTTTTACATAAAAAAAAATTGTTTAAAAGCCGCTATTTTTAAGGATATTACAGTGGTTTAACCCCTGAAAGAATTACCTGCCTCCTTTCCTATAGCCAAAAAAGATCTACAAGGCTTTTAGTTTAGGTTGTAGAAAATATTAATTGCGCTAAGAACTTTATATTCTGGATGACGCCAATAGTGCAGGATAGTACCGTGATTCCCAAAGTGTGAACCGCGGCTCCTCAGGGAGCCGCGGAGTCGTCATGAGGGCGTCGCGAAATTTTCAATTAAACAATTCGGCAAATTTGTTGGAATTCCCATTTCTCGAAATTTTTGCGCCAACAATCGTAATGCTGACAAAATTCCAAGAATTGAGCGACTTTCGGGTAATTCGTTGTTTTCTTTCCAAATGCATAGCTCTTTCCATTTTCTTGATAGTCCTTTTGCGCTTGAAACTACCTACGCCCGCTGGGTCCAACCATGTCTGCAAACGCCCGCCATTCTAAAGAGATTTTGTTATGGAACTATGTTGAGCGATTGGCTTGGACGCGAAGTCCAGGCTGCCAGCATGAGGGTTGACATGTAGGGCGGCACGCTAGCTCGCCTCGGCCATTGGCGGAGAGTGTGCCGTCGCACACATCCGGTCCAGAAGGGACCTTTACACTACTTACGAATACTTATGTGAATGCACAGGTGACGTACCTTCAGATTCTTTGCACTATTCACCCATACGACCCTGACGGCAGCAATATAATTTCAGTGTCCCTGTACTGACCTGAAACGAGAGAAGAGGTGCGGACCTTTTCAAGCCCTACATCAAGAGGGCTCCAGGAGAGTGAGAGGAAAAGTAAAGAGTATCTAGCGCATACCTACGTTATAATAGTTTCCTTTAATTAACTCTTCTTTAACAGATCTGTGAACGTTTGATTAACTTATATAACACTATCGTTAATTTGAGTTTTCTAATGGAAAGGTTGTGTAACTTAAATGTTAAAGATCCTTTTTACATTTTTATCACCATTCCATTCTAAATGGAAAAATGTTTTAATAATTTTTGAAATATTCTTTGATTCTATGGTTGTTCTGTTGATTTAATGTTAATTAATTCATTGCGATAGCGGTATATCTACTATAGTATTACCAAAAATTTAATTATCATATATATAAGTATATACATCAAAAAAACAAATAATTTCAATAACCTTCTGTGTATAGAAGTCTATAGTGTTCTCATATTGACTCATATCTGGCGAATATAGGTATAATTCTAGAGATTTTTTTTCTTTTAGCCTGGTGGATTGTGGAGCTCCATGGAGTTACCCTAAGCATTCTAATAATTCACAAAGCAATTTTGCTTAAAAATTGGTAAGAGAAAATGCATTTTCAGAAAAATTGATAAAAGTATTACCAATATTCGCGCCATTATAAAACTCTATTCTTCTATATAGAATGGAACAAATCTTAACTAAATAGAAAAATTATAATAAAAAAATCCGGCGCTGTTCTTTGTGCCTAAAGGTTACTTAATTAAAATCACAGATCGGTTAGGTACAACTTATAATACTTAGTCGTTTGATTGCGACAAATTGAATTCTATTTACAGTTACTCAGAAGGAGTTTCTGTTGTACAAAACTGATATTTTAACTGATAAATCACAAATTACTATACTCGTAATGTTTGTATAAAATATTCGTTGGGTTTTTTTGCCTGTGAGAACTTCTTCCTATGTATATATGTATATATATATATATATCTTCATAAAATTTAAAACTGCAATATTTTGATGTGCAATTAATTTAACAAAACAAAAACGTTTAAACCTTAAAGTTCTTTCGGCAGAGTCCAACCAATTTCAGCTTCGCTAGTACTAGAAATAACGCGGTATGCGTTAACAATTTCTGTCTGTCCATTAGGCAAGCGTTTTGTTGAAGCCTAAATCTCTTCTTGATCTAGACCCAATATAGACCAATCTTGAGCCTGTAATAATCCTTTAACGGCAACATAGAAATAAACATCTTCTGGAGGCACGGTATTTATTGTTGTGGCTATTGTATTTGTTCCTCAAGAGTGGTTAAAATCACACACGGATGTACTAAATAAACCAAAATCGATTCATCACTGTATCCATTACCTGAAAAACGAATCAATTGTTCAATTTCGTCAAATAATTAACAAAATATCTTTTAGCACTATAATTGCAGTCACAGAACTTTGACAGATAACCGCCTCAAACACGTTTATCTTCCCAGACTTCAATGATTTTTTTGGATTTTTTCAATCTTGTGCCGCCTTTTTTCAGCTACTCCGTTCGTGGCTTTTCTACATCAATGTTTGAAAGGCAGCGATCTTCTTCTCCCCCCCCCCCCCCCCACCCCATTCGGATGCGTTCGGCGCTTATAGACACTCCGTACATATAGAAAGCAGGCCGCGCATACATCATGCCGCTGGCCTCAGTGCAGCATACTGCTGCATGCCGTATGCTACGACCATAACAATTTTTTATCCGGACACCAATCCGCCTCGTCTGAAACAGCTAATGCGCAAGCGCAGCTTCGCCACCCACGTTATCGGTGTGAATTTAAAACAGAATTATTGTATTTGGATGTATATAATCGGGCATTTTCGGTTCTCAGTGCTCGCATTAAATTTTTAATTGTTGGACTACCTACCTTAATAGTGTGTGTGGTTAAGTTAGATCTCAAAAGTTATTTTTGTAATCACCCTAAAAATGGTCAAATTCTTGTTAAACTTGAATAATCAAGATAGGGCTGAATCCAGAGAGGACGTTCCACATACTAGTGTCAAGGGTTCCGAGAAGCGAAAACATCGGAAATATGACGACAGTTATTTGGATTTTGGCTTTATATCAACAAACGAAAATCGTTAGAGAGATCACTGTGTGTATTGTGTATGCAAGTTTTGGCACCAGATTGTCTGCATCCAAGTAAGTTAAAACGACATTTAGAAACCAACCATTCCAATTTTGGTGGTAAACCTCGCATCTTTTTTCAGAGTCGGCAGCGAAACGGCTTTCAAACGTCCCGTTGTCTAACAATACCATTAGTCACTGAATTCAGCGCATGGGGGAGGATCTCAATATAGAATTAATTGAAAAATTAAAAGGAAGTGAATTTGGATTGCAACTCGATGAGACCACAGACAGTAATAAGGATGCACACTTGATTTGTTACGTACGGCTCTTAAATGGCAATTCAATCCTTGAGGACCCTTTCTTTTGCTAAAGTATTACTGGAAGTAGAACGGCTCAGGATTTTTTCGAAATACTGAATATATTTATGGTTGAAAATAATTTAGAATGGACAAAGTGCGTTGGTGTTTGTACTGACGGCATTGAATAAATAACTAATAAGGAAGCGGGGTTTCGTGCGAATACAGTGTACGTGAGTAGGCAATTCAATGACAGTCAACCCCACGGAGCGGGGGGAGAAATGACAAGAGGGCTGGTCACTTATAAGAAAATTCTGCTGAGAAGTCACTTAAATTATCATAGGCAACGACAAGGAATATTTTCTGAAGATATGGGGGCGCCAAAATTTTGTTTATTTTACATAGCAATTTGGATTATAAAAAATGTCCCCCTTCAAAATTTCACGGTTTCACTATTGCCATGACGAAACGAATACAAACACAGCACACTAATCCATTTCGTCGAGTGGCTTAGGTTTTCATCCGATATGCCGTTTCCTTATTAGTTATTTATTCAATGACTGACGGTGGTCGTTCGATGTCTGGCTCTTATGGAGGATTGCAGGCACTTATTCGAAACAAAGCTCCAGATTTATTTTGGACCCATTGCATCATTCACAGAGAAGTACTTGCATCAAAGTACATGAGTCCTCCACTAAACATGTGTGAACGTGTGATAAATATTGTAAACTATATAAAAACTCGGCCACTGAAAGCAAGATTTTTCAAAAAAATGTGGGAAGATATGGTAGCTGAATACACATCTTTGTTGTACTACTGCCACTCACGATGGCTCTCTCGCAGGAGTGTATTGTCTCGTTCGTTCCAACTAAGGCAAGAAATATACACTTTCCTTGAAGAAGAAAAAAACATGAGTATGCCAAACACTTTGTGGAAACAGTTTTTTTGATTAAACTCGCCTACCTATGTGATATCTTTGAAAAGTTGAATGCGTTAAATCTCTCCTTAAAAATCAAACAGAAAAGAGTTCAGCTCTCTGGAAAAAAATAACAGCCATGGAAAATAAAAACTATTGAAAATGGTATCAATGAATGTTTTCCCTTGTTGCTCCAGTTTGTAACATCCAATGAAATTAATTTGTCTTGCAATATGAAATCTCTTTTTGAAGATCACCTATCACAGCTTATCAAATGGTTTGAAAAATACTTTTAAGCAGATAAAATTGAAAAATTTACATGGATTTAAGACCCGTTTATAGCCAAGGCTCGATATGAATTTACTTCTTTCTTCGATAGTCAATAAGAGGACCGTTTTTTTCAAAATACAACAATCGACTTTTTTAAAAATTTTCAGGAGCCTGTTTTTTTTTTAATATTTCAAGAAGGAGAACATAATTTTCAAAACAGTAATACGCTTTTGAAAGTGTCGATATTACCACATATGTAAATCTAAGGAAGTTCAATAAAACATGAAAGAAAACCAATATTATTCGATTTCTAATATGGTAGTTTTTTTCAAAATTGAAACAATTACTGAAGTTGTTTCGTTTTGCAAAAACTACTCGTATTATTCTGTAATATATTAATGGAAATATGTTTTGTAATTAAAAAGCAAAGATTATTATATATTTTTTAATTGAAAAACTATAGAATAAATTCAGTTTTTTAAAATTAGTAATAAAAACATACAAATAAAAGTAACAATTCAAAGTATTAACTCAAATAATATCTTCTGCTTCAAATAAGTATTCAAAGAGTATCCTCCACTTCGTCATAAACTTTTGCAATACTTTCAGAAATTGCACCACCATTTCCTTCCAGAAATTGGAAGTAAAAGCCTTTGGCGCTTTCCGCCAGGGAAAAAATTGCATAAGTTTCTTCACATCGTCCTTCTTTTGTGTTGATACCATATTTCTTCTCGGTATAACTTGAAATTCGTTGATGCTGTTACTCACTGATTGTACTGATGATTTAAAAGGTGAGACTTCAATGGGATCCCCAGCGTAGGTGTTGCTTACACATATGAATATACTAGCATCTCGTTTACTATAGCAAATTATTCTTGATGCGCTTATTTTAAAAGGCAATTTAGCCTTTAGTAACCGTTTTGATGCTTCTTTATAATCAAAAATTGTCCAATCATAATAGAGTCTTTTAGCAGTGCCATGTTGTTCTAACAAGTCATAATATTCTTGAGGTGCTAGTATTTCTTCCTTTTTCTGGTACAGCTTTCAATCCGACCGAAGACGCGATCGGGTGGCATAACTATGACCTTTGATTGGAAAATAGTGTTTTATTTACGAGAAGATTTCACTGTTTTCTAAAAAGTGAACCAGTGCAGTCATGAGGATTGTGTTTTTATTTTGAGCAAGACAGGAGTCTGAGAATAGACGAATTTTTGTCGTCGGATCATCTGCATTTATTTTCAATCTCTCTTCAATATTTTTTAGAAAATGTATTAAAGCTAAAGTAATTTCATTTGATCCTCTTCCCGCTTCAGTTTCAAGCCAAGTGTAAAATGTAACATCTTTCTGCTCTTGCTTTTTACCATACACTACTATTCCCAGATTGTATGGCCATCCGTCCTTACGTGATGAAGAGTCACATCCTGCCCGAGGTGTTCCTGCACAGGCAGCTGGTGGGCATCCCTGGGGGGTGCTGCAGGTTGCCTGACTGAATACGGCACATCCAGAGAGGAAAACTCGATAAAACCCGCAATCACAGGTGTAAACAATCGTGCCTATGGGATGAATGGCACTGCGTGATTGTGTCTTATAACGATGGACTCCGGATACCAGGTGACCTCCGGTTTCAACCCTAGCCTTATCTCGGCATGCCGGCTCTGCTGAGATGGACCAACCTTTCCGAGCATACTCGTGGGAACAAAATTGATAATTCCATAAAATCTGAGGGAGGTGCACCTCTAAATGTACCAAAAACCCAATCCGGGGTTCTTAGCGATCCCTACAACATACAGGACATTACAAGTCCTTCATCTGATGGCGATGTGATGGATACACTCCCCCTAGACGAGGAGGACCTTCTTAGGTCTCAAGAACATAGCCAACAGGACAGCGGGAACACTGAAGTTCCCATTTGCAAAAAGCGCAAGCCGAAGCTTTCTGGCGCGGCCAAAAAAAGGTTTAAATGGCTTTTAAAACACGGTCACACAGAAGCAGAGGCTAGAAGGATTGCTGCACTTCAGATAGATCAGCGGAATGAGGAGCGTCTAAAAAAACGGACTCGCTCTGAAGACTCTTCTCCTAAAGTGGAGCAACCTAGTGCTAAACGCAGCAAGGCAGCAACGGAGAATCCTTCAAAGAAGCACGTCTCCCTGCCTTCGCGTAAGCAGCCTTCCTATAAGGAGGTTGCAGAGAGCGTTCGGGTGGGTATTCTTCCCGTCGGTTATCCTGAGGTGGCACTCAACGCGGATCAATTGAAGTCCGTACAGGGTGCTATCTTGAGAGAAATCGCGGCAAGAAAGCAAAACCCCCTAAAACCGAAATTCCTGGCCTCCACATTTAGACCAGGGTGGCTGGTTCTTAATTGCGCCAATCAAGACAGCGTGACGTGGCTGAAAGGTGTAGTTGCGGAGCTAAAGCCCTGGGAAGGAGCCAATCTTGTGATGGTCGAGGAAAGTGAAATTCCTCGCCCACAAGTCTTTGTGGGATACTTTCCAAACAGCGCTGAGGACCCTACGGATTTGATTCTCGATTATATCGACGGTCCGAACTCGGGGTTAAACGTGTCTTAATGGATAGTGTTGCGCAGAGTACAAAAACCCTCAGTCACAGAGCTGACTCTCTCCGCGGACCATGTGTCAATGGAAGAGTTAAAGAAGGCTCAATCCGCAATTGGGTTTAAGTTCGGGTCTGTCCAACTAAGACCCAAGGGTGGAACAGTAAAGGCTGTGTGGGAGGCTGGGGATGGACCAAGTCAGATTAAAACTCTGGCTGCCGGTCCTCAGCCTTCGACATCAGGAGTCAGCAGGCCTAAACCTATGGTCAAGGCAATGGCGGGGCCTGGTAAAGCAGCAGGAACTGCAGAACCCAAGTCGGGGACTTCCGAAAAGAAGTCTATAAAAACTAAGAATAAGCCCCTAAGGTCTTAAGGGATCCACCACTAAGGCTGATAGCGGCCATTAAAAGCCATCTTAGTCAAGGCCAGCGATCACCTAAGTTGCCTTCAGATAAATTTCCATCATGCTAAAGCAGAATCAGACGTGCTCAGCAGGAGATTTATCTCGGAGAAACTTAGTCTGGCGCTCATTCAGGAGCCCTGGGTACATCAAGGCCACATCAAAGGACTTCCCACAAAAGCATGTAAGTTAATATATAGTAATGAACATGAATATCCTAGGGCAGCACTACTGCTCAACACTAAACTAAACTTTACTCCTCTTTCACAGTTCATCTCGAGGGACGTGGTTACAGCAGTTGTCGAGGTACCAACTTCAGGCGGTAGCCGCGAGTTAGTAGTTACCACAGCCTACTTTCCTGGATAAGCGAATTCATTACCTTCCCCAGAGCTAAAAAGGCTCATCAACTATTGTAAACGCAGAGGAAAGCATTTCATCATTGGATGCGATGCAAATGCACATCATACGCTATTAGGCAGCACGGATACCAATGCCAGGGGTGAGTACCTCTACGATTTTATATTGTCTAACAACTAAGAGATACTAAATAGAGGTAATAAGCCGACCTTTATGAACATCATTAGACAAGAGGTCTTGGACCTAACACTTGCCAGTATGTTCATAAGTACAAAAATAAGCAGGTGGCATGTATCGAACGAGATTTCCATGTCAGATCACAGACACATCAGGTTCGATATAGATGCCACACGCAACACATGTCAGGAGTACCGAATCCCTAAATTAACTAACTAAGAACTCTATTGACAACACCTTAAGGCTGTAGTTGACTCTCCCGGCGGTAGCATTAGCACGACTGAGGAGCTAGACTCAGCCACTACGCAGCTTCGAACGGCTGTAATGACTTCATTCGAACACAGTTGCCCTCTGAAACAAAAGACTTGCAATCGGCAGGTACCATGGTGGAATAGGGAGCTGAGTTTGAAAAGAAAAGAAGTCAGGAAACTATCCAACAGAGCTAAGCTCTCTGGCATTTGGGGGGAATATAAAAAGGCTCTAACGGATATAACATGGAAGTAAGGAGATCCAAAAGAAGAACCTGGCGGACCTTCTGGGATGGCATAGATCAATTGCCCGCAGCTATCAGGCTCCATAATGTACTTTCGAAGGATCACACGAATGGTATAGGCACACTTCAAAAGAAAGATGGGAACTACACCGAGGGTTGCGAGGAAACAGTCAGGCTCTTACTAGAAACTCATTTTCTCGACTCTCTCACTCCCGATCAAGGAATAATAGCTCCAGACCCGATTGAGGTGGACAAGCATGGAGTCTCTAACAGGAGCAAAAGCCTTGCGAGAAGAATCTTCACTCTTAACAAGGTTAGATGGGCCATTGGCACATTTAAGCCCTTTAAATCTGCTGGAGAAGACGGCATTTTTCCCGCCTTACTACAACAGGTTGTTGAAGAAATACTCTTTCCACTACAAAACATTTTTCGAGCCAGTTTCGCTCTAGCGTACGTTCCCCAATGTTGGAGAGGCGTCCGGGTGGTATTTATACCTATAGCAGGGACAAAGAGCTAGTTCTCTAGCTAAATCGTTCCGACCCATCAGCCTCTTCTCATTCTTGCTTAAGTCCATAGAAAAAATCCTAGACCTACATATTCGAAGTGAAATTCTGACTAAATCACCACTTCATTCTAAGCAGTTCGCTTATCAAGCTGGCAAGTCTACTGAGACTGCCATTCACACACTAATCAAAGACCTCGAAAAAGCGCTCGAAGCAAAAGAGGTGGCTTTATGTGCATTTGCGGACATAGAAGGAGCCTTCCATAATACCTCCTTCGATTCAATTAAATCAGCTGCCGAGGATAAAGGCTTTGAGCCCTCCACGGTAAACTGGATAGACTCCATGCTTAGAAGCAGGAGGATAACCACATCTCTAGGGAACTGCTCAGTCACGATCACCGCAGCAAAAGGCTGCCCACAAGGAGGAATTCTATCTCCACTCTTATGGTCGATCGTGATTGATGATCTGCTAGAGAAGTTGACCAGTTCGGGTTTTAATCTTCAAGGCTACGCGGATGACCTAGTAGTTACAATACGGGGCAAGCATGATCAAGTCATATCCGACCTCATGCAAATAGCCCTCTCCAAAGTCCGCACGTGGTGTTTAAACAAAGGCCTTAGCATACACCCCAACAAAACGGTAATCGTTCCGTTCACAAGAAGATCGAAGCTTTCACTAACGGCTCCTCTTCTTGATAATACGGAATTGATATTTTCAGAAGAAGTCAAATATCTGGGTATAACCCTAGATAAGAAACTTACCTGGAATTCGCATCTGTCCAGAGTGATGGAAAAGTGATGGAAAAGACGGCTGAGGCTCTGCTTAAAAAAAACCCAGCGGCTTGCCTGTCTAGGAATAACTGGTGCCATGAGAGCCTGTCCTATAGCAGCCATGGAAGCCTTATTAAACCTTGCACCCCTGCATCTGCAGGTGAAAAAGGAAGCGATCTCCAGTGCTATAAGAGTACAAACGTAGAAACAGTTAAAGCCAGGCGATCTGGTTGGTCATTTAAGTAGCTTAAAACAGATATGCTTCGAGCAAGTGACGACAATATCTGATATAATCACACAGTGGATTTTGTAAGACCATTCCAAGTGGTTCTTGGAGACCGACAACAATGGCGCTCCACTAAACCGCCTTTCCAACAAGGATCGATGGTGTGGTATACAGACGGCTCAAAAACAAACAGTGGGATCGGATAGGGTGTATACGGCCCCAGATGCCATATATCAAAAGCTCTAGGCTCTACCCCTACCGTATTCCAAGTCGAGGTATTGGCCATAGAAGATTGCGCCAATACCTGCATTAAAAGATCCATAAATGGCTCCACCATTAATATCCTCTCGGACAGTCAAGCTTTCCTCAAGCCCTTAAAGTCCTACACTGTCAAGTCAGGGATAGTCTGGAAATGTCCACAAACCCTCAAAAATCTATCAAGGAGAAACGAATTTATCCTCATGTGGGTACCTGGACATGAGGGCCACAAAGGCAATGAAATTGCGGATGGCCTAGCCAAAAGAGGAGCGGAAACTAAGTTTGTCGGACCAGAGCCATTTTGTGGCACTTCAAGATGTTACCTCAAAGCTACCCTAAATAACTGGGAGAATAATCAACAATTCCTGTATTGGAAAAGGCTACAAGGACCTCGTCAGGCACAAAAGTTTATCGACACCTCTGGCGGAAAAACTAAAGAACTCCTACTCCTTAGAAGAGCAGAGCTCAAAATGATCACTGAGCTCTTCTCAGGCCATTGCCCTTTGAGGTATCACCTAAACAAGCTGGGTTTGGCGAGACTTCATGCTACCACTTCTGTCAGGATGCTCACGAAACCTCGGAGCACTTGCTCTGCAACTGCGAAGCATTGGCCAGGCGGAGATTACTCCACCTTGAACATGCTTTTCCTCCACCAAGTTACGTATGGAACCCGCAGCCCAGAATGGTTCTAGACTTTATTAACAGTCTAAACCTATAAATGAAGCAAATTCAACGGGGACTCAAAATAGATTTTTCAGTTCGCTGTGATTGCGAGGCTAACGCCTATACACCCCTTCACAAATCTAATTTAATCTTGTATAGCCATACTTGCCGCGAATAAAATACTTCCCCGATCGATAATTTAGGTAGTGCTTGATTCTGTTGTAAATTGAAAACGATGTATATAGTATTAGCCAGAGGTTTGTTCATGATGGAGTGAAATTTTTTTGCCCGCAATAAATGCAGACGTTTTTTTTGTGCGGAGCTCTTGCAACTTTTATGAAGTCGTAGCGTCTGCTTTGATCTTAGTATCACAGAATTTGCATGTAGAACATGTATCACTGTGCGGGTTTCCAAATCCCAAATTAAACTCTGAATAAAATTGTTTCTTATATTTTGAAAGTGAGCAGCGACCTTCTCCTTTAGTAGTTTGTTCTTTTATGAACGTTTCAAACATTTTATGCAAATTCAACTCAGCCGGCAAATAACTTCTCTGTATTTTGGCGCGAGAATAATGGCTTTCACGACATTTAAATGAACTGATGTGCTTCTTTATGGCCTCTGTAATGAATTTGTCTGCATTAGTAGATCTACCCCCCCCCCCCCCCCCCGTCGTACGTCTTTCAGTTGGTGCTTTTGCGCAATGCAGGTGGTACCTGTTTAACATTGAAGATTCAAGTTATTTTGTTACATAAGAGATTTATCAGAATACCTTCCTATCAAAGCGAGTCGTTTAGTTTTTGCGCCGGTTATATTTTTGAAAAATTCAGAACAAACAGGAACTTTTTTATTCGTAGAGTAGTTTCTCATATAATAATATATGCTTGTCATACGAGGCTTTTTATTAAGAGAATTGCGTTTACGCTTCGGATAACGCACGTTCATATATTTAAGTAAAAAAATATCTTCCTCCTTTTTTGTATTTTGCGATTTAAGGTGGTGGACAAATTCTATTATAAATTAAACATTTTAAAAAGAACAACAAAATAGATGAAAATATAACGTACGTGTAATATCATCATGTGCCAGTTGCTTTGCGAAGCACTTTTTGCGTTGCCTGTCCTTATTTTCCAAATGTATGCACTCAATACGTGGCTCGTGTGTTTTTAAAGATCTTACTGATATTTTAGGAACTTTTTTCACCACTCTTCTCTTTCTTCCTTGAGGAATTCGTTTAACTTGAATATTATACTCGCCATCCATTTAATATCAAGTAATTGCATACAAAAGGTTTCCGCGTGCAAAAGAGATGTTTACTCTAAGAAAGTTTGAATGCAACTGTCTCAAAGGATGCAACTATACACCACATAACATAATAATTTCAAGAATAGTAATCTGAATGATACATGCTCGTACATGAATAAACAGAAAATAAATATCGAAAAAATTCTCGCAATCCCCAGTATTGGCCACTGTTGCGGTTTTAGATAACAATGTGGCTTTTGTTGAAGTTTGAAAAAACACTGCAAATGTAGCGGAAGATTAGCAAGCCTTTTTTCAAGTTTTGCAAAATCTTTGTACACCATTCGATCCAAAATATTTTCATGAATACTTTGATATGCCTAACTCATTTTTAGGTTGAATGGCGATTGTTGGCTTTTGAAAAAACGGTCCTCTTGTTTGTGTATTTAAAATTAGTGTTTAATTTATTTTTAATCTAACGTACCCACATTAAAGTGCACTTGAACTGCATGTCGAACCCTTATTGAATGCATTTACACTGCAACCAAGACCACGATGGTTGTCCAGTCTCAATATGGATATTACCGAAACAGTTGAAATTAGTTATCTTATATTATCTCAAGGAAAATAGTATTCGTTTTTAATTTTTCGCTGTTAAATGAGTAATCGCTTTTAAAACGGCAAGTTTTCCAATTTCTCAAAAAGGTCAAACATTTTGAAAAAAAAAAACTGATGTATTTAGAGAACCGCAGAAAAATCTGATGTTTCACGGGAGCCTTAAATCGAAGAAGATTGGGAGCCTCTGGATAGTACATATACCACAAAACTCTAAAAATTAAGAAAATCCAAACATGTGAGCAACGCTCAGTACGTTTACATGAATACCTGAAGTATACTTGAAGTATGTAATCAAAATATCATGAAAACGCTCATTCAACGCGTAAATTTCAACATAAGTAATTAGGAAATTAAATTCAGAAAACTTCAAGTCAAGTAATTGGAATTAATTCAATCAACCGCCCTATCTGAGCTTCAAGTCTATTTCAAGTCAAGTACTCAAGTATTCATGTAAACGTACTGAATGTCAAATATTTCCGTCGCGTCGGTCGGCCAAAAATATTTGAATTTCTAAATGCCTGTTAATTTTTCGGGCTAATTTTATATAAAAGGTCTCTCCTTTAAATCAATAAAATAAATAAAAAAAAATTATATTAAATTTGGAACAATACAAAGAAATTTTGCCCCGATTGAAAAAAATTGAAACTGATTTCGAAATTGAGGGTACAACTCTATATATCTTGACCCAGAGTCGGTGAAACAGGTAGTTTTTGTTTTTTTTTTAAGACAAATGTTCAAATAAAGTAAAACCGAAATCGGCAGGAAGACGAAAAGATCTGAGGTTAAAGAAAAGATAAGTTCTTCATTCCCTTCTGGTTTGGCTTTTTTTTAATGTTTTATTTTTTCTCCGCCCTATTATACCCTTGTCTTTCTTTTGCTTTTATTTTATTTTATTTTATAATTTTAGTAATTTTCTTAAATAGTTACTTTTCTCCAATAAATTTTATAACCGTACTTTCGTTCTTTTAAACTATTTTTAGGGCTCTTTACCTCAAACAAAAATAAAATGGAACTCTTATAAGATCGCTTTTGTGTCCGTTTGTCCGCAGACGTTTTTCACGATAATGACGTGATGTAGAAATTTGAAATTTGGCAGAACTTAAGATGTATGTAAAAGCTAAAGGAAACGAAATTTTTTTTTTATTTTCTACCAGGGTGAGTTTGAGCTCCCTAAAAACAATGTGTTTTGGGAATCGTGTCGGGTAATCCTTTGAAAGGGCTACTTTCAAGGCCCATATAGGTATGCTAATGGGAAATCCTGTGAGGATATATAAATTGTCCGTAGGAAATTTCGTCCGATACCAATTAACTACTTAGGATATCCCTGGAAGTGTCGAACGTCCGGAGTTTGGATGTCCCTTGTAGATCCCATGCCCTTTCCACAGGATTATGTATTTAGGCTGTAAACGTACCTAGGACGTCATACGGATCTCCTTGTTTGTTTTTGTTTGTACAATTGTTTTGATGAGCAGCTATTAAAAAAAAAAATATATATATATATAATGGCTGAAAAGTATATATCAGAGGTGTATGCATTTGCACAAAACATAAATACAAAAGCGAATAGCATTCTGTCAAAACCCTCGAGAATACTTCCCAAGCCATGAAACAGAAATCTATATGTGTGCGTTCGGAGTCTGTTCTCTAAAATGTTCTATATTGATACTTATGGAAAAGTGCCAAACATTGACTTTATATATGCCATAGAACCTAAACTAGTATCCAGAAAGGAAAATAGTCTTCTAGTAATTTAAAGCTTGGTTCCTTACTTTCCCAAAGACTACACTTCCTATATACCTTATTTAACAAAATAATAAAACAGTTTTGATTACAAAGTAACCTTACCATTTTACGCTCAATACCTCTCAGCTGAGTGATAATTGCATGTGTGTATGTGCAATCGTAGTCCGAATTTGTAGGCAGCTACATTGGATATCATCAGCCCACGGCATGAAATGACGGCACAGCGACATTACAATGATTACTCAGCTGAGAATTTTTGTTTGAAGAATCGTACTTATTTGGTTAAGATAATTATTTTAAATAATTTTGTTAGGAAAGGTATGAAAATTTTATTACGGTTCGGAAGACAAGAAAACAAGTTTAAGATTAACAGAACGTCATTTTTCTGTATGAATAGCAGTTTAGGGCGGAGGAGCTATTCAAATCAAACTTTTGTCATTTTTACATAAGAATACTGCAAATATTTTAGAATGTAAGGACTACGTTGGCCCTCGCATGTGGTAGGGAGGGAGTCTGTTTCATGTTTTTCATAACTCCTAAAAATAATATCCTAGGTACATACTGAACACTTCCTGTTTATCCCGGAAAAGTTATATTATCTATAGGAAAATAATGTGATGTCCTTGGGTAATTTTCTGCTGTATGGGGGATTCCATTTTTTTTCAAAATGTTTGATGACTTGGCTATAAAGACATATACCTAAATGTGCGGAGAAAAAACCTTTTCTCCCTGATCTTCTATAGCTTCTTCTTAAAGCTAAACTTTTGATATTATCAGGGTAGGTATTCAGTCAGAGAGAACAGGAAAAATACCCCAAATCGACCAAATCTAATAAGATCATTCTTGTGTCCATCTGCTTGAATAGTATTGAAATTTGACAATGCAATAGTGTTTAAAACATATGAACTATAGAGCTAACTTAAAGGGGAAATACAATATTCAATAACGTATTAACTAATATTCCACCAGAATATGGCACAATTCATTCAATTTTCAGTTATCACAGGCAAATTTGAATAAGATTTAAATGTACTTAAATTCGGTCGATAAAATTCTGGTATGGAACCCTTATTGCGCAGCAAACCCGACTCACTCTTGATCGTATATACGAGTTGGTGAACTCCAAAACCAGCTGGCTTCTGGAGCAGTTATGCATACTCTATAGAGCCTCCATTTTTTCCTATACAAACCTAATTACTCCACGAGGGGAGTAAAGCCATTGACCTCAATTTACTGGTAAGATCATAAAGTAGCAATGCTGTCTTCAACTGTTAAACGATCGTAATCTAAGTGAACAGGATCAGAACGTTAATTAAATTATTTGCGCAATAAGGTATCGATTGGAGGTAGGTTGACTTGAAATGTATAACTGGTTATGAGATCCTACGGAATAAGGAAACGAGATCAGTTGAGTAAATTATAGTATAGCAGAATACATTTCAACATAGAACTAAAGATTTCTCTCTTCGTGATAACAAAGACTGGAGGGCAAATTAATTAACACGAATAGTGTAGGCTGGCATCCTATCAAACTGGAAAAGTTTTTTGGAAGATGAAATTCCAGGTAGAAGTAATTTATGAGATTTTGAGTATATCGATACCGTACAAACTTATCACATTGATTCGTGAATATACTCAAGAAACACTTTCATGGATAATCAACGGAATTATAATTTTAAATTCGAGGATCTTAAAGGAATTTCTGCAAACTAAATAAACATGTGAAGGTGATATCATTTGAGATTCAAAAACAATACCTAAACGTACCAGTAATGCAATTTATCGAGATTCATATGTAAACAGTGAGCATACATCAGGGCATCTAGTAAGTAGTAATAAACATCTCGACAGTAAGTAAGTAAGTACTAATTCATCAAAAGTACAATAAGACAAAAGCCTTTTCATTAGTACTATTAAAGTTCACAAATTCTAAAATTAACTAAAGCAATGAAAGCACCTTTATTATTTAACCAAATTAAGTAATAATAAGGAAATTAAAATAATTTAAAGGGAAGAAAAATAATAGTAATATAAATAATAAAAAACATGATACTCTTTCTATAACTCTAAAAAGGGTATAAGAAAATATAGCAAACAAAAGTGTAAAAAAACAAAAATAAAGAATAATTAAGGCGAGGTAATAGAAAATCACAACGTCAGTTAATACGGAAAAGAATTAAAAAATCACACAAATATTTCGGTTTACATTTGGTTAGTATGTGATACAGGGTCTTTCCCCGTCGGAATTCAGTAAAACAGGAGGTGATAGTACTGACGCACCAAAAATTGTACGGCAGGGGGGGGGGGGGGGGGCAATATCAACCGTTTAAGAGTTACAGGTGTGATTAAGAAAAATAAGTTAGTTTTTCACAAAAACACCGTTTATTGTAAAATTACAGCGCGTACGATCACAGTTAAGATCTAATTATATGTAGAACTTCAAGGCCTTTCCAACGACTGTTCAGCCAGCGCCGTATTCCTCTCCCCTCAAGAATTATATTTGTCTAAGCAGAAAATTTCGGTTTTTCTTACATTTTTTTTTTAATTTAACCTCTATTATTTTTGCGGAAAGGTCATTAAAATGGTTTTTTTTTATAAAAACTGTAAGCCATCGACTCTTCTCAGTAATTTGACTTATTACACAGTATGTGCTATCTGTAGCCCTTTAAGAGTTATTAGCTCTTAACCTATTCTCAAACCTATTTTCAATCCTACTCTCAACGATAATTTGCTCCCTTAGCACGTCATTTGAAAAAATATCGTCTTATTTTTGTGTGACCTGAATAGGTTATGAGTTAATAACTGTTTAACGGCTACAGTTAATACATTTGGTGTAAGAGGTCAAATTAAACACGAGAGTCTATAGTTTACTGTTTTTATAAAATATATTATGTTAATGACCTTTTTGCAAAAATCATATAGGCTAAATTAAAAAAAAAAGGTAAGAAAATCCAAAATTTTTAGTTTAGACAACAATAATTTTTGAGGAGAGAGCGGCACGGGGTTGCTTGACCAGTCGTTGGAAAGAACATGAAGTTCTTCATACCATGAGCTCTTAACTGTGATCGTGCGCCCTGCAGATTTTAAGATACAGGGTGCTTTGTAAAAAACTAGCTTTTTTTCTTAATCACCCTGTAACTTCTAAGCGGTTGATATTGCCCCCCCCCCTCACACCCGCTGCATAACACTTTTTGGTTCACCTCCTGCTCTATTAACTTCCTATGGGGAAACAACCTGTATAGAAAAAGTAATACCTTGCATTGTAAATGTGTTTCCAAAGAGCAATTCAAAATTGTGTGACAAAAGGGTGTGATCAAATATACGAAGCCTGAACGCGATCCTAAATAAATCATTGTAGGCTACTTCAACGCTTACATGATAAGTCAAGTGTAGTGAAAATGATAGAACCATGTAATAGATGCGGAAATATAAGTGTACTGACTAACCATATACGCAGGTCAGCACAGCATACAACGAAAGTCTGCGAAGCGCCCGATAAACCTTACCTGTAGTTTCATTTTACATGGTAACAACAGCCCATTTGAGACTAAAGGTCGATGCATATTTAGTGGCACAGTACGAACCGGCACAGATATGCATCGACCGGCACCAGCATTTCTCGTGCACATATACCGACATAAAACTGAAAGGAATCTTTCAACTAATGTATCGAGAAAAAACTAGAGAAAAATGCAGGCATGTAAAGTACTCAAATTTTGACTCAACTCATCGCTCAATTCAAGCAGTGAGTCTACTCAACAGTTGAACGCTGATTGATCGCTCGAAATTTGAGTGGACTCACTGGTTGAGCAGACTCACTGCTTGAGCAGACTCACTGCTTGAGTGGACTTGAGCGGACTCAGTGCTTGAGCGAACTTATTAATTGAGTTGAGCTGACTCAAATCATGTTTTAAATAGTTAAAACATGATTTGAGTCCGCTCTACTCATATGATGAGTCCGCTCAAGCAGTGAGTCCGCTCAAGATTGAGTTCGTTCAAGTTTCGAACGATAAACCACCGTTCAAGTGTTGAGCGGACTCAAGTCCTGAGTTGAGCGATGAGTTGATATGACAAATGAGTCCTCTCATTTACAACCCTGGAAAAATGATCCAGCAACCAACAAATGCCGGTCTGGTTTCTAGCCACCGATAGTGACCGACAATGAAGTTTCCTTTACGTGCCGGTATTTACTGGTGCCAGTTGATGTGAATTAGCTAACTTTATTTCATATAAAAACATTGTGCCTGTCTGTGCCGGTTCGTGCTGTGCCTTTAAATATAATGCCTAAGCTTTTGACTTTCTGTACATATGACATAGGAGTGCGATTGAACTCTCTCGTGGGAAAATAGGTAAGGTCATAACTTCCTCAGTATACCACTAGCGCTAGAGATTTTTTGAAATATTTTTGATGGACCATTTTAAAATATTATGAAGATCTTCATTAATTCTGCTAATATAGTCCTCTAAGAGACCAATCTAGAGACGATCTGGATTGATATATTTGCATATCATCAGCTTACAAATGAACAGAGCTACTTTTGATAACAGTTGGCTAATCATTAATAAAAAGACTGTGAAGAGCATTGATATTAATATTGATCCTTGTGGTATAAGTGTGATAGTCAAAGAAAGCCTAGAGGAAATAATTTCATTCGCTTTAACTTGCAACGAGAAATTCTCCGAAAAAGGTAGTAATTAACTTAAGCGCAAGCGAAATACATCCAAAGAAGCTTCATGTGATCGATGTTGCCAAAAGCTTTCATGAAGTCAAGAAGGACCAAGAGCACAGTGCAATCATCAGCGAAAGTAGTTGTAATGTCTATGGTGATTTTTAAAAGAGCTCACAGCTGTGTACAGAACAAAAACCTGACTACCAACGGCACATGTAATTCATATGATCTAAGTGCTCAGATATTTGATTAGCCATTAGTTTTTCTGGAGCCTTCGCTAGAAAACATAATAAGTTTATTGGTCTAAAGTCCTTATCGTCATTGGAGAAGGATTTTTAGGGATTGGAACCACTAATGCTTCCTTCCATATATATGGTAATTTGCTGAATGTTAAGCTGCTATTGAATACCTTTGTAATATGGCCAATAAATAGAGCGCTTCAAAAAATGGAAAGGGATATCAACTATCAGGGTCTAATATAGCATCAGTCTGTATAGATAAGATAGCACAGGCGACCATAGTAACATTAACGCAACGAAAACAAAATTCAGATCCATTTCTTTCATTTTCGGTAGTTGAGGTAAAGAATTCATTGAGCTTATCAGCGTCTAGGCCACATGCTGAGCTATCACCGCCATTAACACCTAAGTCACGCAAGGCACTACAACGATTTTTATGTGGGGCATTGCAATCTAATGTGATCGCATAGTATAAATCCTTTGCATCTCTCACTTTTTTATCACGAAAATAGTAAGTCCACTTGAGGAGAGATGAATTAAAATCGAATGAATGATGCTAAGTTTATATTAAGAGTGTTATATCAACGCGATCAAAAACCCCATTCATATCTGTGTAATTACACATACCTATTTGTTCGAGATGGCTTCTCTACATACTGTATGTATGCTTACCTCACATATTCAAACGGTCGGCTTTTGGAAACTCTATTTTCATTAAGTATACCTACAGGAAGATTAGGAATATTAAGATGATCGATCTATACTAACCGAGAGTAATATTGGCGCCCGTTTATCAGAAATAACCGGGTTGAAATATTTTTAGATTTAATCCTACTGCTCCTATACTCCTACAATTTTGAATATAATATGATTCTGGCGAAGACTATGAATCTTAGCTTAATTTCTTAATCTTGTGGACATGTGGAGTAATAAATAGCAAGCTCGAATTTGTGAAGCATGCATACAGAAAATTTGTTTCAAACCATTTTGCTCTCCCATCAGAAGAACTAGCAAATTCACACTAAAATTCATTACTGCACTCGTGTTACTTCTAGAAAAGCTCTTTGCAGGTGTTCTCACATTCATCATGGAAACAAAAACCCGTCAATTACGTTTTCTCCGCTACTCTCATATTTATTTCAATGATTCCCCATGATACAAAAACGTTTGGCCACTAATTGTCTTCTTTTACCCATATTTCCCTCGGATTGCAACCTGTCGACTGGAACTTCTGAGGAATGAAAGATTTTGCGCTTGTACATTCCTTATAGCCTAAGTGACCTTTGAATTAATTAATACGGAGCAGAGATGAGCAGTATCCTTTTAATCAAAAGTGAGTTTTGAAGTTAATCGCATTCAAAGGACCATAAATAACTTTACACCACTTGAAAGAATATTCATTTCTGTATCGTTTAGCTTAGCATACTTGAAATACATGGATCCCTCTTGAAACATTCTGAAAATGAGCTACGAATTACTTGTTGAAAAGGGTTTAGTCTCATGAAAAGATTAAACTAATTTCCTCACTCGACTTTAAGTGGGTAATTAGGGAAGGGATAAGTTTTCAGTTGTTATTGTATTTCTATTAGAATCAAACTAGAATTTTTGGGTAAGGTAGCAAAGAAGCGATTTAAAGTTTAAAACCTTTAAAATTAAAGATCTATGAAAAAATAATATGGTTACTATTAGGTACCACGTACAGGATGTTCGTGGTACACGCTGAACACTTATGCCATGCAATATTAGCAAATCTTTTGTAGTTTTTATATTGTTGGTCTTAAATTTAATTTTTTTTAAGGAAATGGTTCGAATGAATGAGTAGACTCCAAAGGTGATTTAATTATGAAAATTTGGAAAAGGACATTGTTGAAGGTACCGTATAAGCGGCATGTTATCTAAAAAGTATTAAACAAATACTTCAATTGTAAGGAAGACGAATGGAAGGCCTATCACCTCATCACATCTAGCACCAGCGATCTAGACAATAAAAGTGCAATAATATGGTAATAGGAAAGCGATTCATAGGCCAATGGTAAAGTTTCCGAAAATCTAATTGACTTTAAATCTAATTAAATTTAAACTCTGATGAAAGGTGAGTACCTACATAGGAGATCTAAACTTTCAGTTCCGCTTCTCGGTTTTTCCGTTTCATCGATGCAATTTGGGTCAATTCAGAAACGTCAAAGTTCTTCGCATTATATGGAATCACTGCAGAATCATGATGCACAGTTGCGTATGATGCTGCTGTCCTGCATAGCTGATGCCTATGGATTCTCTTCACATTTTTGAAAGTACTTAATGGTCAGTACTACAAAATATTACAAATAGATAAAATTGCTTTTGTCTAGGCCTCTGACAGGTCTAGTCATAAAAAATGAGGTACCGGATCAAATAGGTTTAGAAATGATATCAAGATGGTGACAAAAATTCAATTATTTTTATTCACTCTCAGTACAATTTTATAAAATAATAAAATTATAAAATAATAAATTCAATTAATTTTCATCAAAATCCAATGAAATGATAATTCACTTAAAAAATCCACCTTGGTGATGACTGTGGCGGTGCGGGTGTTTATTTAGTCTGAAATGACGAAAGATAATGTTAAATTCATAGCTAGAAACATTAATTTACTTCAAAAGAGGAATTTAATTGAAAATTGTTGGATAAGAGGCAGAAAAAACGATACTACGCTTGTAAATTAGGGTGCTTACACGTGTCAGCTCAGTTTGCTCATCCACTAGTGAGCTTTGGCAGCACCGTGTGCATCGACCGCGGGTTGATGCTAGCAGATTGATATGTGCGGGAGGCACATTGGTATATTTACTGAGAAATATACGATTTTATTCTCCGTAATTCCAGAGATTTGTGTCGATGTTGTGTTGCGTCACATATACCAGATTCAATGCTTCTGGGTTTGAGATTTTAAGAAGTCAGGACTGCCGATCTGTCTTGTTTAAGAGCTCAGGACGCAATGATTTGTCCGAGTTAGAAATGCTGTACTTATGAATTAGCGAGGTTGGCGTATAGTTGCTCGGCAATATTCGAAAATTTACGAGGTGCAGTGCTGCTAGTAATACTAGACACAATACTTCTAGTATTTGGTTTGGTGTATTAAAATCAGTGCTTTTCGTACAATTTACTAAGTTCAGAATTCTCCTAGATTTGGTATTTTCAAGACGTCAGTAGGCCTCAGAACTGCCGATCTGTCTTGAATGATTGCTCAGAACCCAATGATTTTTCTGAGTACAGAATGCTGTATTTATATACTAGTGAGTTTGATGTGTATTTGCTCAGCAATACACGAAAATAGACTAGGCGCAATGCTCCCAATACTGGTAGTATTTTCGAGTTTTTACGTATTAAAATCAATGCTTTTAATACAATTTACTAGGGTCAGCATTCTCCTAGATTTGGTGTTATCGAGACTTCAGTAGGCATCAATTCTGGCGATCTGTCTCGAGTGATAGCTCAGAACGCAATGATTTTCTTGCATTTCTAGCGCTCTATTTATACTGTGGAAATACACAGGTTAGATAGGGCTTTAGAAAGAGTTGAACATGGTTGCGTGTGTGAGCGCTGGTGGTGCCTGGCGCTCTGTATGTAAAGAGCGGTGGTACGCCATCATGACTGATGATGACAAGTGTAATGGAGTAGCAATTTCATGCAAGTAGCGTTCTTAAAAATATATTTTTGCTTATTTTTGCTAATTGTTTTGTTTTTTAGGTTGTTCTTCAGTGTGCCTAAACAGCTTTCAACATTGTTAACAGGGAAATAATAAGAAACATCATGCCATGTGTTAGTTATTTGATGTACTTTTTGAATTCATGTAATTTCTGTACTTTATCTTAATGCTTTGTGAATTGTACCTATCTTCATTCTAGTTCTTCTATAGTTTTTGACAGTTCCTTTTTTTATCTGTCACTTATACTTCTCAAAAAAGTAACCACGCGTTTTTTTTCTTTTTCCCTTCGTGTCTTCATCTAAAATCATATGATAATTCCGGCCATATCTCAACAGACACATTAATTAATTCTGCAATCGAAAATGTGGAACCTTGTGCCAGTAATTTAGTGACATAAAATTTAGAAAGAGAAAGGCTTTCTGCTGTCCACTAAAATCACAAATCATAATTTATTATTTATTTAATACTTTACATTAATTACAATTATAGCTCTCCATTCTTTTGCCATTTAAGCGCTTAGACCCGAACTGACAGCTGCATCAGAACAAAAGCATCATGTGTTCGTGATGCAAAAATGAATTTTTGAACTCCTTATGATGAAGATGGGGCATCATTAGCGCATCGCTGCATTTGTGAATTTACATTTTCCCCGAAGCTGAAGCTGTGGGACTGGCATCCCATATCATAGATGAGATAACAGTACTTTCAAAGCACTTTCCGCAATGAGATACCATTTGGAGGGAAAGCGGTAGTTATGGGAAGCGATTTTCTATACATTCTACCAGTTGTTGCCGGAGAAACATACGGACGAACATAGCATTAAATCAACTAAATTGTGGGACTATGACTTACAACAGACATGAGTGTAGTCGAATGTAGTCGACTATTGATACATTCAAAGTGCGGAGTGAACGATAGTCGTAGTCAAGCGTAGACACAATTGGCGGAGTGAATGCTCGGTAATGACTCGTAGTCGACAAAAAGTCACTATTTCGGTGGCAGTGAACGCGTTCAATGTGTAACGGCATGTACGGAAGTTATGTTGGTGCGCTATGCACTCTCAAACAAAATATTGAAAAACAATATATTCCATGCTACAAGATTTACAATATTTTTTCAAACATCGAACAAAATGTCAAGAGAGCTGAATAATACTAAACCTAACTTAAATTAAGCTAATATTAAAATATCGAAAATACATATTTAATTAAACATAATATTAAAGAGATTTTTAAAAGATATCGCCAGGAATAAAAAACGAAAGATTAAAAACAGAGAAAAAGAAAAAGAAAAGAGCTCCGCGTACAGGTCACCGCAAGCTAATGTCAACTATGCCAAGATAGGACTTTAGGAGTAGTTTGAAGTTGCCGAGCGAGTTAGTTGTCTGGATATGATGAGGCAGCGAGTTCCAGGTTCTAGCCTGTTGAACAATGCAAGATCCGTGGAATATGGAGGATTGGAACTGTGGAAGTAGCAGTTTGAGCCCCTAGTGGAGTTTAAGAGCTGAAAGAAGGTACTCAAATATACCGGTTGGGAAGAACGAAGCAAGTGAAACAGGAACACTAAACCTCTCTGCTTCAAATATATATCGAGCAAGAAGCCCAGCATGGTGAAATTGAGGTGAGATACATGATCAAACCTCCTCAGACCAAAGATAAATCTAGTACAGTCGTTGAAAGCGACATTCAGTTTCCTTGAACAGTGCGAGTCGAGCTTGGGAAAGACAAGAGAGCCATGAGTGAAATGTTGCAGAATGAGAGACCTAACAAGGTGACAACGGAGCTTAGGTGATAGTAAACTAGCAGACAACCAGAGATGGAGGAGAGTGCCATATATTTTTGCTATGTTTGAGTTGATGAGGTCACAACATCTCATGTTAGAATTTGAAGCACGCCAAGATTATGAACTCGATCCTCATAAGGCAATGGACAACCGCCCAATGAAATAGTAGGAAGCGTTGTAGGATCAATAGATCCACAATGGAAAACAATGCACTGCGACTTACTCGGATTCAGCTTAGGCTTGTTTTCTAAGGACCAGATGAAAATATTATGCAAGTCACTGTTCAGGCGAGCAGCACAATCTTCGATCAAACCTATAGGACGACTTAAATAAATTTGCACGTCATCGGCGTACATGTGAATATTGACGTCGCGAATATACTCGGTCAAATCATTAATGTAAATGCCTTGGAGAAGTCCAGAAGCGTCATAATAATCACTTCTCGTCGATCAAGAACTGAGCGGATGTCCGTTGTAACTTTCACGAGAGCACTTTCGCAATACCTATTATATCAAAAACTTGGTTGCAATTCTACTCTATTTTCTGGTACCTACATATTATTTACTATTATGTATATCAGAGACAGGGTATGACACATATACTACATTTAAAATTTTTGAAGTTATCGCAATCTCAGGACATCTCGTATCTGATAGTTTGTGTGGCCACAAAAAATCACAAAACGAAAACGTAAACTAAATTGCTCCAGAGATATTAAAATATAATTGTTTGGGATCAAATTTAACAAATTTTATCTCTTCTTCTTGATTACATTAACTTATAGGAATTCTCCCTTGATGTCACAAATCTTCTAATTTCTGATCCTTTTTAATAATTTCGTTTGCATAAAATAAAAGCCGGCACGTGTGATTCAAGAAGATATCGAATCGATTCTTCAAAAAGAAGATTTACAATTTTCTTCTAGAAAATGTCTATATAGATTTTTTATGTTTAGTGGTTGTACCTAACGATGCGTGTTTTAAGCTTCTTTCAAGAAACTTCCAAAATATCTTTTTTCGGTTCGCATAATTCTACATTAGGTAGCAGCTCTATGTTATATTCAATCTTTCCTTCTGCATGCGTGAATAAAATCCTTTCAGCCTCGAAATTCATTCCGTTTCCCAAATACTTAAGACTAAAAGTATTACGCCATTAAAACCATAAAATATTTGTATACAAACAAATCCCGAAGTAGGGATTATCATAACTGTCCCTACCAGAGGCAGCAAGACACAATGTTTTCCACTCAATTAAGTTTTTCCTTCATTTCACACGTCCCAAAAAAAAAAAAAAAACAAAATTCCCGGACTAGTCTTATAAGATTACTACCCTCCATCTCAAGGTCATTTATTAAAGAAGGGAAAAATCCTATTCCTTCAGCTTTAGTGTACTCAGCGTTCCGTCCGCAGGATACAAGCATTGCTGTAACGATACGTTTTTAATATAGTACCTACATAGGAAATTAAATTTTTCCAAGTTTGCGGAAGTTAAGACGAGGCAGTCAACTCCTTCCTTTCCGGAAGGAAGTTAGGAATGAATATTTTTTGATGGTGGCATGTTGGTAAATTAATTTCTGGTCCTTACGATATTAATATGTATATAGTATATACGGTGGATGTGGAGAGTAATAATGTTGTGACATTTTGCACTAAGTTCCTTGGCGTTTATATGCTTGCCTATCTGATAAATTGTTTGCAAAATATCGCAATGTGTGCTTTTGAAAAATTTCATAAAATAATTGCAAAAAAATATATCTGCAAAATTTTTGTAAACATTCTCACTGTTTGTCTTGGAATTAAATTTCAAGTGCGCATAAATCTACTGGATGCCTTGAATTCAGTTGGTGGTTTTAAAATAGGTGATAAATCTGGGTGAGTACTGAAAATAATTATGTGAATAAGGGTGTATGTGAGTTATGATCTCAAAGTGAGTTTTTACAGAACTCACAAGTAATTAAAATTATATGATTCCAAGGATCGTAGATTTGAAAATCGATATTGTAGTTTTTTTATTTACTTAGCATTCTTTCACATTTTCTAGGGCTTCGCGTATCTACACCAACTTACATCTTTTTCGCGTTATCAACAACAACATTAATCAAAAATGACTCTACATCATGGGTACGAACCAAAATGTATATTATTGGATTGATAGGTATCTGATACGGTATGGTGAAATTTCTATATACCGCAACATATTCAGTTCCTCGAATACAATCAAAGAACTACAGTGCATACCCGAATAGCTATGTATGGGAAGGGCAGTTAAAGTGGCCAAGGCGGGTAAAGTGGCCATCGTGATTTCTTCCGTTGGAGAATGCTGCAGCATTGCGGGAAATGTGTGAAACTATCGAGGCAGATGCCGTCAGTATTGTCAGTGACCCTGGAAGTAAAAGCTGCGCTTCTGCGTTTGCAGGTACATTTTTGTATTTTTTCACATGTCTGATGTAAGGTAAGTGGCTAATATTATTGCTGTTAGTTTAGTACTAAGTAGAATTATAATTATTTGGTGTAGAACTGTTGCAATGCCGACTTTTTGCCTTGAAAATAGTCTCTTTTGGATATACATAGGTCAACTAGGTTGCAGAGCACATTTTTCGTAATGGCGTTCGAACGGGCAAAGTGGCCATTTAATGGGTAGGGTAAAGTGACCAGGTGGCCACTATACCCGACCGACAATTTATATTTAGGAACAAAGTATATAACTGCATGCTTTGCAGTTTACTCATTACAATATTATCATAAATATATATTATAATAATGTAATAATAACCTAATGACACCGAAGCCATGTTGGAACGATTTCTTCTTGTAATAGACATGGGACTCGAAGGCAATGCAAAAGGCCATAGTAGCAGTAAGAATAGATAAAATGCAATTTGCTACAGCAGCAAAACAATTTAATGTTCCACCAAATTTTACTTAAAAGAAGGGTTCTCACAAAAAATCGCGATGCGATTAAAGAAAAGAAGGTTCTTGGCATCTACAGGTGTGTATTTAACCAAAAATAAGAAGAAGAACTCCTTAATCATATCTTTGACATTGAACAACGATTTTATGGCATATCACTGAATGATCTACGCCACTTGGCGTTTCAGCTTGCCGAATAACACAATATACCGCATCGATGCAACAAAGAAAAGAAATTGGCAGGGAGAGATTGGGTACCAAGATTTAGACAGCGCCATCCTATTATTGCTCTTAGGAAACCAGAGTCCACTTCTATGGCCAGGGCACAGTCATTTAATAGAGCTAACGTGAACAAATTTTTTAAGATCCTTCAGACAAACACAAACACTTTCATCCTGCTCATGGAGTTATAATATCGATGAAACTGGCCTTTTCACGGTTTAAACCAGAAACACTAAAGTTTCCACTTAAGGGAAAGCGCCAAGTCGGTGCTTGCTTTCCACATTTGCAGTATGCATGTCCGCAGGAGGAACCTTCATTCCTCTTTTTGTTATTTTTCCAAGAAAAAGAATGAAGATTGAACTTAAAGATGGAGCTCCCCTGGAACTGAGTTTGCCTGTTATCCAACTGGATGGATGCAGACAGATATTTTCATGCAATGGTTTGTCCATTTCTTGAAACACGACAAGCCTACAGCCGAAGATCCAGTGCTTCTAATTCTGGATGGACATGCTACCCACACTAAAAACATAGACTTCATACAAAAGGCCAGAGACAACCATACAACTGTTGTATGTTTACCTCCATATTGCTGCCAAAAGCTGCAGTCACTAGATGTATCATTTATGGCACCTTTAAAAACGTTCTACGTTCAAGCTTGTGAGAAGTTTCTTCGCAACAACCCTGGAAGAGTTATAACACAATTTCAAATCAGCAGACATCTTGGCAGGCATTTTTGCGTGCAGCTCTGCCAGCTACAGCGATAAAAGGATTTCGCAAGTGTGGGATTTTTCCTTTATATGCCAATTTGTTATCTGATGCAGATTTTGTTGCAGTAGAGGTATCTGACATTCCCATGTTTCCTGAAAACAAGGATCTTGCTGCCACCGAAGACAGAGTGATAAATGATGAAACTGTAGTGGATGGTCGTGAAGATGAAGCTATGGGTGCAGTGGATGGTGGCGGAGATGAAGCTATGGCTGCAGTGGATGATCGCGGTGGTGAGGCTACAGCTACAGTGGATGGTCGCCAAGGTGAAGTGACGGGCAACAAAAACAATTTGAAGGTCGATACACCTAAATCACAACCCACATCATTCTTAATAAGTCCAAAGGACATTGTACCTTTGCCTAAGCAAACAGACTTAAAACAAAGAAAACAAAACAGAAAAAAGGGCTAGACAGCGATATTAACATTTAGCCCATACAAAGCTGAATTATTTAAAAAGAAACTGAAGAAAGAGGAAGTGGATATGAAAAGCAAAAGGTGGAAAGAAGAAAATCTGATGAAAGATACAACATCCAAAATGATTCCAGTGAATAAAAAATCAAAAACGCTAACCAAAAAGGAAGCACAAGCTGCTGCAATGAAAAAGCTTTTTGACCTAGATGACGAAGAAGATGAGGATGTCGAATGTTTTTATTGCAATGGGGCTTTCTCTAAATTTAAGGATAACGAAGGTTGGATTAGGCGTTCCAAGTGTATGCGGTGGGCTCACGAGGAGTGTACCGGTTGTCCAGAAGAAGTTGACGAGTTTGATTGCGAATTTTGTAAATAAACTATAAGCAGTAGGTAAATAGTTTGTTTGAGTTTTGCTGAATATAATAAGTTTTTAAATTTTTTCCTGTGTTGTTCCATTGAATTTAAACATTTCTTTACAAGCATATAATATATCTTAAACATCTTATTCTGTTAAGTTTAAATAGTCTTCGAGTTTTCAAATGGTTTCCTTGAATTTCAATATTATTTTTAATAAAGATATATTTGACACGTCAGAATTATTTACTGCTTTAATTAACCTATGTGAATAAAGTGGCCAGTCCCTGACCACTTTACCGGACCTGTTCGGGTAAAGTGGTCATTACGCATACTTGAGATAGAACTCATAACCACCATACAAAATAATTATTTAACAGCAAATAAAAATATTGGAATGCTCTAAACTGTTTAGAGTTGCTGGAGGTAATATCTTTTGTAATTTTCTTAATTTAGATGGCCGCGAAAAAAATGATTTTCCTTAGGGTGGCCACTTTACCGACCTTTCCCCTAATATCATCGCGAAATAATGTCGAAAATTTGTCACAATTTTTGTGAAAACGAAATGTCACAGAAGAGTTTAACATTTATATTGTGATAGCATACAATTTTTTATGGACAAGAATTTCACAAGAAACTGAACAAATTGTGACAAAATTTCGTTTTATAATGACTAATAACTTGCGATTAATTGTATGGGAAATTAATTGAAGGCCAACATATTGAAAACGCCGTCCGTCCTGTTATTAACCGACTATGACATCAGCATTTAAAAGTAAATAATTTTTTTGGAGAAAAATATAGGTAAATTGATATTATTTATTTCTCTTATAATTCCAGTTTTAATTGTTTTTATATTTTTGTGTTTTAGATATTGTAAAAGTATCCGCAAAAGGATATTGCTAAGGATGCTGCGTTAGACGAGATAACATTTAAAACCTTTAAAAATAAATAAAATTTTGTCAAAAATTTGTGTCTTTTTTTTACAACTTCAGTTTTAAGTACCTGTATACTATTTATTACAGGTTGACAAAATGACGATATTTAAATGTCGCAGTTTTGTCCCTTTTATGTGAAGCGAATGTATATATACATACATTTCTATAGCAAAGACAGAGAGAGCGCAGAAAGTATTGTGTTCTCTGTACCGTGATTTCCTATACATTTTCACTATATTTTGGCACTAATGGCGGAATGTGGTTCCTAATGGGAACACCTTGTATTCCTTGATTTCCAGGATAGTATTACCTATATAAAAACAAATAACATAATACCGGAGACAGACTTGCAATTTCAATATTGATGTATTAAAATTGCAATTATGTCAATTGCAATATAAAATTTCCGGGACACACTTGCTGTTTACAATATTGAGAAATTAGTTAGACAACTTACATTGGATTTATTATTTGATTTGTCCTTTAATGTGTCATTTGGTTTAAGTGTGTGTCACACTGGGAGCGGCGCGATGCTGTGGGAGTGCTCTTGCAAAATTAAATCTATAAGTCACACCGGAAGCGGCAAAAAGTTGCCCCGCAGCGATTTTGGAGATTATTCAAAAATACAATTTTACCGCTGCCGCAACCGTGCAACTCGTTAAATGGTTTATAATTAGGGTCATATTGCAATAAACTCGTGTACCGCGGACATTTTTCGTAAATTTAATACTACGTACTGAGTGTATACGGAGCTCTTTATCAGTATATAGAGACAGACTTGCGGTTTAACGGAAATTGAAATATTGCAATTGCAAGTCTGTCTCTGGTATAAGTTATAATATAAAAGAATATCACATTTTTTCATATATAGCCATATTTACACAGTGCTGGCAATATGCCCGCTTACACATTTTTTTAAAAAATAGGTAAACAATATTTCAAAACAATTTTCCGGGACAGTTATTCTTTTGCTGGTTGTCGTGGGAACGAGCGCGAAGTTAGTAATTGGCGGCGAGAACCTGGACGGCCGTATTAAACAGAAGGGACAAAGAAGAAGAAGAGAAAAGCGAGGGAAGTGATTCTCTGCCAAATATCGAACTAGTACGGGATAAATATTGAACGTGCATTTATAGTATAAGCTTAAGCCATTGAAGGTACCAAATAAAGTAAGTTAAAGTGAATTACGCAATGTATTAGTTATAGAGAACTTAATGTATTATTTTATAGAGAATAAACCCACGAACGTCACGTACCACACGCGACACACGCGCATACATATTATATGAGAAAAGTGGAGTTTAATTCTTTACACCGCCTCCAATCTGCCAAACGAATAAACGAGCCAAGGCACGCCTGCCTTATATTATAGATTAGTTTCCGTACATAACACTGGTTGTAAACTTAAGTACAAACAAAGAATGTATAACTGCAAGAACTCTCAGTAGTTTGGTTTAGGCTTCCATACCTGCCAGCTTAGTCAAGAAATTTTCAATATATTTACTTAAGTAAATAAGAAGAAAGGATGCTAGTAGGGAAATAAATATTGAGGTCCAAATTAAAAACTCAAACTAATCATCAAGATCGGAACAGAAAGATTGTTGTCGGTTATCTGTAGTACACGAAATTCTGAAGCTGAAAAAGCTTCAGCAAATTTCAAAGAAAAAATAAATGGTTATCTCTCCAGACACAATAGAATTCTGTCTTTCTGCTGTCGGCCACTACAACCAATAGAATATGAGAATTCTGAGCAAAAATTGTAGAGGAAACTCCAGAAAAAGAAATGTTATTATAACCTGTAAGCTTTGGAATCTCATATAAGTACGATACTTTTTATGTTCAGTTTAGTAGCTACATAATTCACAAATAGTATTCTCTATAACAATACTGGCTATCTTCTTCTTTGTACATTACTTAAAAAATTTATTACTTCGCTTAATTTAATTATACCTTAAGGCTTTTAATTACAAACAATTTCCTTATAGATAACTTTATCGACACTAGATCTTATCCTTAAAGACCTTTCATACAAAGAACAACTTTAAATTATCAGTGATCGCTCCAACTGCTTGTTGATGATGGTGGAAAAGTATGGTCTTATTCTCTCGAGCCCTACGTCTGATTCGGCGTGTTGCTACTTCTCATTAGGAGTTTGGAGTAACTCGCCTTATAGTAAGTAGAATATCTAGTTTGGTGGTGTTGCTTTCAATTTCTCTTCTGTTTTTAGAGATGTTTTCAAAATTTTAACTGTAAGCGATTTTGTGCTGCACTTATTCACCATTCAGGCAAGGCCGTATATATAGATCACGAATGTGAGGGGTTTAGCCTAGTAGACTAATACGCTCTAGAGACTAAAGAATAACTGAACATTAATGTGAACTCAATAATCGGAATTTTATGTAAATTTAATATAATTAATTTATTAAGCATATAATAACTGTGTTCTTTTGTGTCTCATGCACTGGTGCAATCATACATTTGAGAGTGCAAGCTCCACTATAGAATGTGTAGTGCAATTTTGCACTGCACGGCTTAATATAGTTCTATTCGTCAAAAGGGGTCGCTCAAATCACTAAAAAATGCGTTGGTCTCTTTATAAGACATCGCTTTCCTATTCTGAATCTTACTCAAATTAATATTTTTTCTTTTTAATTAAGGTTTTAGATAAAATTATCTGTGTTTATCCTCCATCTTTCATAGATCCCAAATAAAGCTTTTGACATATGTGTGTGGAAGCTACTAAGTTTTAAAAATAAAGTTCATTGGTTGTGTGAGGCGTTATTTTGCAGGAGCAATGCAATGAACTGGATAGCCAAAGGAACACAACTAATATATGATGACATTCCAATTGAATCGACTAATTCTATTTATCTATAACTACTATATTTAGATAATTGAGTTCACGGTAATTGTAAATTAATGCTCCTTGGATCTGCAGAAATTTAAAAAGTTATGTTTGAAAACATCTTGTTTAACCCTTATTTACATAAAAAAAGAAATAATTACAGAATTACATTTTAGCTTTTCCTTCTTGCCATGTAGAGTGGGAAAGTACTTCATTCATTTCAATTTTAACATTTTGATGAACGCTTAGCAGAGCGATTATAATGGCGGGACCAGAAAAGCAAATTAAAAAAAAAATATTTTATTTTTAGGGAATTTTAGATATAACGATGTAATTATCTAAAATTCCCTAAAAGTGGGAGGGAGTGCCGGTTTTTAATGGACAACTCAGTTTTTAAGAATTCAAATATAAAATTTTTATATTAGATAATTCAATTGCTTACACTAATATCACAAATTCATTTACTAAAAACTAACCTACAAACTACTAAAAATTCAATATAAAAAAATTCAATAAAAATCCAAACGAAATAAACAAAATAAACAAATTAAAATTCAATGAGCACCTGCTCAGGCGTTGCCAATTTTCTCCTCGTTCTGAAAAAGGGATAGAAGATCAGAATTATTATCTGTCATCAAACAAAGAAACGGGGAAATTATTGATGCTGCTAGTGCGTGAGGGCACAAGGGCAGCAAAATGCTTCTGCTTGTACGTAAGTAAAGTGCTAAATTGTTAACCTAGTCAGATTAGTCTCTCACAGTATTATGAGCGTGCGCAGATGTGTAGCAATATGCTACTACAAAGAAGAAGAAGAGCAGATTAATCTCTGCAGCAGAATTATTCTTCTGCGTAAATGTGAGCAGGAGATGTTGTAGATTAATCTCTGCGCAGAATTATTCTTCTGCTTAGGTGTGGGACGGAATATGGCAGATTAATCTCTGCGCAGAATTAATCTTCTACTTAGGTGTGGGTCGGAATATTGGAAATGATAGGATTTTCAGATTATTCTCTGAAATATAGAATTAATCTTCTATAATGAATATGGGAATATTCTTGTATTTAGATTAGTCTCTAAACCAGATGAGCTCTGGACCAAGAATGATTTTCTGCTGCGGCTCGTCGGCTTTATATAGCCGCCGCATCCAGTTATGCACTCTCGCCTCTCGGTGTTGCCCTAGCGACGTTTGTTGGATTTGATGAGTGCGGCGAAATCAAATGATTTGGCGTAATGTCACTATGTGACATTGCGAAATGTAAATATACGAGAGGGATGTGGTCTTTAGGTAAGTTGATGATATTTTTATAGAATTTTGTTATAAATAATAATAATTTTGTATGTTTTAGGTGTTGAATCTATTTGTTGGAGTGTTTAGACATCGCTGGACCAAAGGAAGGAAGTTCCCAACTACCAGATGAGTACGTTTTGTTGATTTCATTCAGAATTTGGTTCTTTGTGTTTCCTTTATTTTGTCTTTTTAGGAATGTGTTTACTTACATCGGGGGAATCACAACACGTCGGTGGACTGAACAATATTAGTTACCATATTATAATTAGTTACAATAAAAGTTGTTGTTTTAACGATAAACAACAAATTAGACTTAAGTATACATCATGATTCTACTTAAGAGAAATTGGAATTCTGTATGAAGAGTTAAGAAATGTCAGAGGTCAGTTGATCTTTTAAATTTTGTGGAGATTTTTTTTAATCGATTTTCTATTCTAGCAAACAAAAATACCTGTCAAATATTTCTTAACATAAGATCTCTACACCGAGCTACGGTTAAATTTGTTATCTCTACTTTCAGTAATGAAAGAGGTTATAGTCGCAGAAATTGTTTTATATAATTGAGTTTTTTGAGAGTGCTTGGTGGAATTGCCTTGATAACATTTTTCTAAACGCTTGTTTCTATTTCCACAATTGTTTTGTTTCAAATATCGAAATGATGGATAAAAATACTGTCAAGTGCACAGAAGATAGCTCTGGGGATTATCTGGGCTACGTGGATCCGTTTGCTATTTCATCAAGTTCAGAATGCCAAAATATTTGGCCTTTAAAGTGATTGAAATGATATAGCATTATGATAATCTACATTAATCAACAATGGTGTCGTCACTTTAAAGTTTTGGCAACAATTAATTTTTTTGCTACAAGTTTATACGAAAATCCTATTGGACGTAATGACGTTTGTGGAATTCTTTACCCTTATTCTACATCCAGCGTATCAAAATTATTGTGATGACATGTCTGGGCACAAGTGTAGCAAAATGCACGTGCTTCGTGCTGGATACATTACATATTGATTGGACCTATTGCCATCAATGCAAAGCGAATTGCCTTTAACAGCTGGGCCGACTGAAAAGGGAGTGGTCAGATTTTCCAAACCTCTTAACCTCTTAAAATTAAAGTTTGTACAAAATAATTTATATAGAATACTAATTCTGCTAGAATATCTTAATTGCTAAATTTAAGAGGTTAAGAGATCTCTTAAAAGTGTCTTATGTAGAACCGAAGGGTTAGATTTAATATTCCCTTTAAAATACCGCTGCGAATAAGCTACGGTGTATCAAAGTACGCTACCATCTACCGATGTATATACACACATAGTGGACTGGTTGTTTTCTTCCTCTATTTTGCACACGTATTCTTAAAGTTGAAAGGGCCACAGAGGAAGGATATAAAATTATAAAGCCAATTGTTATGAGCCGCTACATATATAAAATTTTGGGTAAAAATTGGCCTTATCAGATAAACAAAAGTAAAGGCTACCTTCAACGATGGGGGGGTTTGAGCCCCCCAAACACACCTCATATATATGCCCTTGATTATTTCCTGCCTAGTACTTACTTGCATTGTCTAATGAAAAAAAATCGATTCTCATGTCAACAACTGTTTCAATAATCGGAGTTACAGGCGTATACAGGGTGGTCACATGGGCCATGACCCCCCCCCCCCCTCCCCCCAGCGCGCCCCCTAACCTCCGCGGCTATGTGAGTAGTAATAGTGGATTGGGTATAATAAACATTCGCTCGTAACTCTTCGTCTTTTTATACCCTAGATGAAATCTATAGGGGTATACTAAGTTTGTCATTCCGTTTGTAACACCTCGAAATAATGATGGTAGAGCAAAATGAATTGGACACCCACGCATAATATTAAAAGTTATTTTGATTTTTGCATGTCCGTCCGTCTGTGCGCACGATAACTCGAGAACGCGTATACTTAGAGAGCTGAAATTTTGTACACGGGCTTTAAAAAAAAAGTAAAATTAAGTTCGTAAATGTTACAAATCGGGCAACTCCTTCGTGGGGTTGCCATATAAAAATTTGGTTTACCGCTATATATTTGGACACTGCCTGAGAACGCGTCGACGTAGAGAGCTCAAATTTCATACATGATGTTTTTACTGCATTAGCATTAGACTATATCGGGCAACTCCTTCTTGGTGTTGCCATATTAAAATTTAGGTTTTTTACGTAAACTTTGAAAACGATCAGTCCAAGACTTTTTTATTGTACTAAAAACTTCTGCAGAATACGAAATCCTGTAAAATTGATTATAATCATTTTTTCTGTGCGACAAACCGTTCTAGAAATATATGCGAAAAACAACTTCAAAAATCAAACTTGAATAAATCGGTGACCATACGAAATTTAATACGGACATTCATCTAGGGTATCATAAGAATTGGTCTTAGACCAATTCTAGCTTTTTTACTTGGTTATATAGTGTCGAATAGCTATACCTATCACAGGATAGTAAGTAATTTTGGAAAGCATATTTATTTTAGTATTTGATTGTTTAGAAAATGGCACGTAATGCTTAGCAGCCCAGTTATGAAGATGCTTTTATATTTTTGTTGCGCCCATTGCTCATATTATATGAAAAAGAACACAATTTCGAATTTAAAAAGTGTTATTGTTTCTAAGAAATTGGTAAGCGATCATAATTTTTTTTTACCTATCTGATTTTCCGACGGTAGATGGCAGCGGGAAATTCGCTGTCAAAACAGGTAGTCGAAAAGCGGCGATTATGAAAGAAGAAGATACTGAGATTTCATGGACAAAAGTGTGAAAAGGAAAAATTTAAAATACAAAATTAACTAAATTAAAATCAAACTAAATGCCAAAAATATCACAATTTCACCATTTGCGCCTCGAAATATCCATCAAAATCATGACTTTTTTGTCAACTCGTCTATACTGGTTGGTTGTCTTGTATATCATAAATTATTTCATGATTTCGCACTTCCTCAATCCTTGATCAATCCCGACGGCAACTTCGTCCGCCGCTGACAGTCACCTGTCGAAATTTGGGCATTCGCATAACTTAACAAATTTTGTTTTACGGTTCTTCCATCTTCCAGTAGAACCCTAGTTCCATGCAATCAACGTCTACCCATCCCTTAATTTTTCATAGCGACACTGATTCACGAGTTGTTCAAAATTTTTACGTTTGTAGGGAAGCATTTTTTTTTCTTAGAAATACACTTGCAAATTGTTCTTAGGAATTTGTATGAATAACTATTCACCGACAACGGTCTAAAAATTGGTGCATTGATTCTGGTGGCTCACTCTTTCGGACAGGGGGACAAGCATTCAGTTTTCTTAGAAAGATCTGAAAATTTTTCTTTAGATTTTTCGTGCACTATTGGTGGCGGTCAATGATTCCAAAGAGCTATGTATGTTGATTGAGGTGCCTTGGCTGATCTGGGTCGCTAAAGATATTTATGAGCGTTGGCCAACATACATTTTGATCTTAGAAAATTACTGGAACATATTTCTTTCGAATTTTTATACACTATTGGTTGCTGAAAACGATTGATTGGATTGATGCCACTAAAATTGATTCTACAATTTTTCTTCACACGGAAAGGCTATAAAAATAAAAACCATTCGCTGTCCTCTGCCTGCGGTAGTTGCCGTTGCTTTGCTTGTACTTTCGTATTAATTCAAATAGTGTTGTTTAATTTAACTTATTGTTTACTTTTAATTTGTAGGAGAAGGATAAACTTGCTACACTAGTTAGCGATGGAAGTAGAAATAGTAGCAAAAATGAAAACCAGAAGACTGATGAGACCATTGCCAACTTTTTCAGAAGAAACCAAGATCAGTTAAGTTCCCGTCAAAAGAAATAGTCATGACATATCATGCACTTCTACTCCTATTCCTCTGAATGTGACTCAAGATGCAAGCTCTCACTCTCAGTGATTTACTTCATGCGTGACAGAATCGGTTGCGTCACATTTATTTCTACAGTCTTTGCACGAGAAAGAGAATCTGGATATGAGTCCTTAATGTCTGTCCACTCTGAAATCGACATTGATGTGGATAATGTTATCGACAGGTTTTCCAAATCAAACCGAAAATTGAACTTTGTGATATCTAACTTAATATGATAAAAAAAAAATTAAAAGTGACTACATCCGACTTTTTTCTCCCCTCAAACCACTGACTTATAAGAATGGTCTGAGCGTATTGTAATTTTCCTATAGGAAAGCATGGCACAAGTTTTATAGATCTCTCTTTCGCCCTATGGCAGAGCTGGAGCTACCAACACAAAATATTGCATTCTGGAACGTTTGCTTATGCTCTTGCCCATAAGCAGGATTCAGTTAGGAATAACTTTTGAAAATTAAAGTCGGAATGAGTTTACTTCCTTATAAGCGATTAAACTATCCTTTGGGCACAAGAAAATCATTTTTTTTAATTAAATTCGATTTTCGGGTGTAAAATTTCATCTGATTGGTTGAGCTTTACATGTCTTTTATGTAATCGTTTTAAAGGGTGCTCTAACGGTGATATACAGAAACAGAATTGCAAATAGCGCAGTCCATTGTTACAAGTCAGTGCCTCAAAAAGTTTAGTTGTGACCACTGACTTATACAAAAAATAGTGTGTTTCTGTATATCACCGTTAGACACCCTTTAAAACGATTACATAAAAAACATGTAAAACTCAACCAATCAGATGAAATTTTACACCCGTAAATCGATTTTAATTAAAAAAATATATTTTCTTGTGTCCAAGTGATAATTTAATCGTTTATAAGGAATTAAACTCATTCCGACTTTAATTTTCAAAAGTTATTCTTAACTGAATCCTGCTTATGGGCAAGAGAGACGGAGCATGGTAACACTATCTTTACCTTATTCCTTCTGCGGTGATTTTATCTGTAGCCAACATAAAAACATCAAATGGCATAAGCAAACGTTCCAGAATACAATATTTTGTGTTGGTAGCTCCAACTCTGCCATAGGACGAAAGAGAGATCTTTAAAACTTGTGGCATGCTTTCCTATAGGAAAATTACAATACGCTCAGTCCATTGTTATAAGTCAGTGGTTTGAGGGGAGAAAAAAGTCGGATGTAGTCACTTTTAATTTTTTTTATCATATTAAGTTAGATATCACAAAGTTCAATTTTCGGTTTGATTTGGAAAACCTGTCGATAACATTATCCACGTCAATGTCGATTTCAGAGTGGACAGACATTAAGGACTCATATTCATATCCCCCCCCCCCCGGCTGAAGGTCTGGATACGCGCCTGCGGAGTTATCAACACTATGAGAAGAAAGCCTGTAATAGCTTTCTGTTACAAGGACTCTCTAATTTATCACAATAAACTGGACACAATGAAAATCGTTGCTCTTATTTTTCACGTTCTAAGAGGATATTTTTTCCAGGAGATGATTACCACTTATGAGAAATACTGTCGATTATACAGTTGCCATGAAGATTGGTGAATTGATAATGATATTTGTAAAAATATTGTTTATTTTTCATAGATTTTCTTTTTGGCACGATGGAGTTCACCGTACTTAAAAAAATATTTTTTTTTAGTTCTTATGTAGTACTGTATATCATACGATAAGGCTGTATAGGCTCTCAACATTAAATTGCGTGCTCGTAATACCGTAATGTGTATTAATCGTCGAACTCCAATGGGGCGCTTTCCTAATATTTAGGTATCCGTTGCGGACTCTATTTTCAAGTTTCGCATTCATATCTACACGAACTAAATATTCCAGGGTTCCCTATAACATTGATTTCCTTTCGTTCGCTGCATGCTGGATATGTACTTGCTTTCGTCTACGTACCTCTTTCCTGTGTTACCGCATTTGAATCCAACGTTGTTCTCCTAAGGCTAAAACTAAACGACACTTCGTTTATTTTTTTTACATACATATTTTCAATCTTTCTTTTCCTCTAAGCCTTAAGCTGTTTTATTATAGTAATAATTACTGTCCTTGTTATAAATGTGTATGAAATTATAACACACATAAATGAAATATTATTATTAAGTACTTTAAGAATCATTGTATAGTAGTTTCAAGCTAGACAGCTAGATAACGATCGGTCTTTGTAATCGATAGCTAGATGAGGAGTCTGAATTCAATCACTGTACGATCAACATCATTCAATGTTAATAATGGGCTTTCCAATAAGGACTTGACAACTTTTTTTCCAGAGCCCAATCGGAGAACGTACGTCGCTTCAAATGGTCCATCGGCTTTAATTCTTGAGTGAGCCTGATCTTGTATGGGTGTAAAGTAAGATCCTTACGCAAAATTCACCATAAAGTGGTCTTGGCGATGTCCAACTTGTGAGAACGCCGTGGAATTGACTGATTTGGATCATTTGCTACGGACGTTTCAACGGCAGCGATATTTTCGACCAACCCGTAGTCTCACTGGCACGGCAACATCACACAACGAATATCTAGACTCAAACTTTTTCACTGAACTTGTTACTGCCTGTCTACTAGGGCGAGAATTACGACCGAAAATCGGAGTTCACGCTCTTAAAGTAGCGGCCACCGACTCCGAATTTCTGTAGTAAATTTTTAAGACGTTGTTCGTTCGTGTACTTCACCATGATGAGAAGGTTATATCTACTGAATAAACTGACAGTGACAATTCGATGTTAAGTGAAAAGGTGCGTTCACAAACTAAATTCAAAAACCCTTTATATTGTTACGAGCGTGGCCTTAGTTCGTTATTGGAAACACAATATTTCAGATATAATTCAAAAGTTCTTTCTTTATTTAACTTTACTGTTTACTCTCACAAATTCACAAATAATTATCAAATCAACTCTTTATTTATCGCTAGTACTGTACTTCTAATTATCGCAATCCCAATAGTTTACTTCGTTCACTTCGCTGTCTGAAATAATACTCGCCTCCTGGATGTGAGCAGCGCCGTATTTATACTCTACGAATTATCCTAGAACCTTCCTGAATATTCCATTCTCCAAACCCAGTTTACTAGGATGTCACTAACCTAAAGTTGTTTCCATTCCCAATAGATGTCGCTTGTATCACTTTGTGGCGCGTAACACTGCCCCCTTCTTAAAATTGTTCGTCCCGAACAACAGGTGATCCACGGTCTTGATGCTCGCAGTATTGACATAAACGATCTAGATGAACGATTTTCCGTTTGCCTCTTGTACCCCGCTGAATCCTATACACTACGTCATTTATTCTAGTCACTACTGAATGCGGTCCTTCCCAGTGTTGTTGTAATTGGGAGAACGTCCCTTACGTCGTTTCGGGTTGTACAGCCAAACAAGGTCACCTTCATTAAATCCTGCTGAGTTAGCACGTAAGTCATATCGGGTCTTCATCCGATCGGTATTTATTGCTAATTTTGCTCTCGTGACTTCGTGTACATCAGCTAATTGTTGTCTAAGTTCCGATACATAATCGTCTGGTAACTTTTGTTCACCTCTGGGTGTACCAAACTTGAGATCGCTAGGTAAACGCATCTCCTTTCCGAATATCACTTTTGCTGGAGTTTGTCCGGTCGTGTTGTGTACAGCTGATCGATAGGCCATTAAGAACATGGGAATATGTCGATCCCAATCGCGTTGGTGATAGTCGACTACTTTCTTTAGATGCTCGACCAATGTTCTGTTGAAGCGCTCTACCATGCCATCAGATTGTGGATGCAGAAGAGTTGTTCTGGTTTTTCTTATTCCCAGAATTTTACACATCTCTTGGAAAGTCCGTGATTCGAAGTTCCGTCCTTGGTCCGAATGAAGTTCATGAGGAACACCAAATCTACTGACCCAATTCATTACTACTTGATCCGCTACTGTGGTAGACTCTTGATTAGGGATTGCATAAGCTTCAGGCTATTTACTGAAATAGTCAATAGCAACTAATATATAACGGTTACCGTTATCTGTTTCTGGAAAAGGTCCAGCGATGTCTACGGCTATCCTTTCAAATGGGGCTCCTACATTATACTTATGCATTTTTCCTCTACTTCTGTGTGGTGGTCCTTTGCAAGAAGCACAGATAGTGCATCTGCGGCACCATTCCTCAACATCCTCCCGCATATGTAACCAATAAAACCTTTCACGTATTTTGGAAATTGTTTTATTCACCCCCAAATGTCCTCCAGATGATCCACTGTGCATTTCTTCTAGAACATTTGCATTCGGAATGACTCGCCGTTAGTTGATTCCCACTTGCGCTTTAATATACCACATTCAACGTGAAGAGAGTTCCATTGAGCCCAGTAGCTCTTCAGTTTCTCACTCCTTTCCGAGATATCTTGCCATTGTGGTCTTTCCATGTCTTCTTTCCAAGCAAGAATAGGTGCTATGTCTGGGTCTTCCCGTTGAGCCGTTCGCAAGCTCTCGTTGTTCCAACCTGTCGATGGTTCCACCGTCATCAGCTGTATAGTTGCATCCGTTTCTTTTTCTTCCAGCCGAACGCAATGTTTGCATTCAACTTTGCATGGACGTCGTGAAAGGGCGTCTGCATTTCCATGGATACGTCCTCTTCGGTGTTGGATTTCAAAGTCATAAGCTTGGAGTCGCTCTATCCATCTCGCCACTTGCCCCTCAGGGTTCTTAAACTGCAAAAGCCATTTAAGCGCTGCATGGTCAGTGCGGAGGAAAAATTTCTGCCCGTAGAGATATTTATGGAAATGCTTGGTTGAGTTTACAATGGCAAGTAGCTCTTTCCTTGTAGCACAATAATTTCTCTCTGATTTTGAGAGTGCTTTGCTAAAATAAGCTACTGGCACCTCTTGACCATCCTCCTCCTGTGAAAGCACTGCACCAATACTTACATTGCTGGCATCCGTGTCCAATATAAAAGTTTTTCCCAGCTTTGGATAGTGAAGCACTGGAGTTCCACAGAGCTGTTGCTTCAAATTTGCAAAACTCTCGTTACATTTATCTGACCATATGAACGGCATTCCTTTTTCTGTAAGTTGATGTAGGCTCCTTGCTATATCTGCAAAACCTTTTACGAATCGCCTGTAATAGGTAGCTAATCCAAGAAAACTCCTTAATTGATGTTTGTCCTTTGGAACAGGCCAATTTTTCACAGCTCTTATCTTCTCTGGATCAGTTCTTACTCCTTGTGATGAAACTATATGCCCCAAATATTTTACTTCATTCTTGAATAGAGCACATTTATTCGTACTGAGCTTCAGTTTCGCATCCCTCAGTCTTTGAAGTACGTCCCGTAAGTTGTTTTTATGTTCCTCGAATGTCCTTCCGATCACAATTATGTCATCTAAGTAGACAAGACATGTTTTCCAGGTTAATCCTCGTAAAACACATTCCATGAGTCGTTCGAATGTGGCTGGAGCATTACATAATCCAAATGGCATAACTTTGAATTGGCATAAGCCACTTCCAACTGAGAAAGCAGTTTTGTCTCGGTCCTCGGGATGTATTTCCACTTGCCAGTAACCGCTCTTCAAATCCAATGTGGAAAACCATTCCGCTCCGGAAAGGGTGTCCAATGTGTCATCAATCCTTGGTAACGGATAGCTATCCTTTCTTGTTACATTATTTAGTTGGCGGTAGTCCACACAGAATCGGGTGCTGCCATCCTTTTTCCTGACCAAAACAACTGGCGATGTCCAAGGGCTGTTAGATTCCTCAATTATGCCTTGTTCTTTCATGGAATTTATCATATCTGCAACTTCTGGTTGTTTGGCTAATGGTAGTCTTCGTGGTGGTTGCCGAATGGGCCTAGAATCTCCTGTTGTGATTCGATGCTGGACAAGATTTGTTTTGCCGAAATCATCATCATTCAATGCAAATAATTCGGAAAATTCATCGATCATCTCTTTGGCATCGTTGTATTGCTGTTCACTTAAGGCACTAGATGAAAGAAGTTTCTGAACCTGTTGAGTAGTAGCTGGTATACGTATTGCCTCCTTAATATTACTACCATTTTCCAAATTAACAATCTGATAAACAGGCTCACAATTTCCAATTATAGCACCTTCTTTTAGTTGTACCTCATTTTCGGATGTGTTGAGCACTCTGACTGGAATTAATGTTGCGCCTTCTGTCTTCACTAAAGTCTTACCAACGATGATGTTCGATGTTACTTTTGTAGGGTTAGGCTCCACCAGATAGAATCGGCAGGTCCCGATGTCATCAGTAAGCTTTGTCCATACTAGCGTCTCCGAGAATGCAGAGAGAGTCATATTCTCACAGACCATCGTCCTTATTTTTGCAGGATAATCTGTTCCTCCTCCTAGTCTCATAGGAATTTCTATGTTGCCATATTTGAGTATTCGTTCTCCGACATCTAAATTTATTTTATATGTGGTCATAAAGTCTACTCCAAGGATGCATTCATCCATTATGTCTGAAACTAGGAAATTGTGAGGAAATAGTAGTTCACCTAGTTGAATATCCAAAGTTATTTCTCCAAAAACTTGTGCTGCGGCTCCAGTTGCTGTTCTTAGTAAATATTTGGTGGTATTGTGAAGCCATTTGTTCTTGACAAGATCCGCTCTAATAATTGATCTCGAAGCTCCAGTGTCGATAGTGAGAACGCAGTCATTTTTTCCTACACTTCCATATATAACAAGACTGCTATTATTTCTCTGCAACTGGGCTATCTGAATGATGACTTCGGGGCTGTCGACTCTACCAACCAACTTCTGCCCCCCGAAGTTGGTTTTTACATGTTTTCCGACTGCTGAACAGGGGAGCTGATGCGACTAGTCGCTGTTTGATTTCTAGGCTCTCCCCGAATAGCTTGCTCCCTGGCTCGACATCTTTGGCATTCTGTTCTGTCCTCCTCTTCTGGTGATTCTGTTCGACGGCGTTTTCTGCAGTCCCTTTGGAGGTGTCCTGGTCTATTACAATTCCAGCATCGCAGAATACCACGTGAAGAATTGCTCTGTGATGGCTGCATTCTATTACAAGTACATTCCTCCACCGAAATTTCTCTCACTCGTACTGCACTTCGGGAAGCTTGCCTGGCAGATTCATACGCTAGTGCATAGCCTAGTGCTTCTGCTGTTGATTTCTTTCCTGCTAGCCTCAACGCTTGTTGTAAATTTTGATCTGCAATAGCGTTCACAAATGCTTCTGTTGCCACTTCATTAAGGAAATCTGCATTTACGCTAGAGTATGAGAGATAAGCTAATCTTTCCACATCACCCTGCAGTTGTTGTAGTGATTCGCCATGCTTTTGAATCCTGTTGCGTAGCTGTAGGCGATATACTTGCTGCATGTGTTCATCTCCATAACGTAACTCTATCGCCTGTACTAATGAAGTATAATCACGTTGCCTTTCTATCGGTATAGTTTGTAAAAGCTCTGATGCAGAACCTCGAAGTGCTAATACCAGAGCTGTAGCTTTGTCTGCATCATTCCATCCGTTTACTTCGGAAGCAGCCTCGAATTGTCTCTTGAAAATATGCCACGAATTTTGTCCATCAAATATTGGAGGTTTCATTCTGCCTGCATTGGATATTTCAATTCCTTCGTGCCGTGGTTGTCGATGCTTCATCTTCTCCAAATCTGATTTGAAGTTCTCAAGCTGTTCGGTCACTTTTTGTTGAACTTCCGCCACTTCTTGCTCGATTCCTTCAATTTTTAAATTTTGTTCGTCTAACGAGTTTTTCAGGAAATTCTTTTGTTCCTCTAAGCGACTTTCTAGACAATTCTCCAGAGAACTCTTTTGTTCATCCAAACGCGTTTCCAGTGATTTCTTCTGCTCATCTAAACGGGATTCCATAGAATTCTTTTGTTCATCCAAAGCATTCTTCTGCTCATCTAAACGTGATTCCATAGAATTCTTTTGTTCCTGGAGAGAATTCTTTTGTTCGTCCAAACGGGTTTCTATAGATTTCTTGTGTTCCTGGAGAGAATTCTTTTGTTCGTCCAAACGGGTTTCCATAGATTTCTTGTGGTCCTCGAGAGAATTCTTTTGTTCCTGGAGAGAATTCTTTTGTTCCTGGAGAGAATTCTTTTGTTCGTCCAAACGGGTTTCCATAGATTTCTTGTGGTCCTCGAGGGAATTCTTTTGTTCCTGGAGAGAATTCTTTTGTTCTTGGAGAGAATTCTTTTGTTCCTGGAGAGAATTCTTTTGTTCATCAAAACGGGCTTCCATTTTGCTCATTAAAGTACTTAAAAGCTGTTCTATGTTCATTGCAGGCTCTTCCTCAATTTCTGGTTCTTCTTCGAAAACGAATGTCTCAGGATTCTTTTCTTCCTCTATCAAAGCTTGTCTAAGTCGCTCGACTAGAACATTCTTTAGGCCAGTCGTTTGTAATGACCGCTTCCCCAACTCCACTTTCAATTCCTGTATGCGAAGCTCCTCTAGCTTGCGTCCCATTCTTGCGTCTTTTGTAATTCACTCACAGTTTAATATAAAATTATCTTTCGGAATTTTTACACACGATTTCACAAAATTAATCACTCTTTGAATTTCAAATTCAAATGCCACCACTTTATTTCGCGATTTTATTTTACTTCTGACACCAGTTGTTACGAGCGTGGCCTTAGTTCGTTATTGGAAACACAATATTTCAGATATAATTCAAAAGTTCTTTCTTTATTTAACTTTACTGTTTACTCTCACAAATTCACAAATAATTATCAAATCAACTCTTTATTTATCGCTAGTACTGTACTTCTAATTATCGCAATCCCAATAGTTTACTTCGTTCACTTCGCTGTCTGAAATAATACTCGCCTCCTGGATGTGAGCAGCGCCGTATTTATACTCTACGAATTATCCTAGAACCTTCCTGAATATTCCATTCTCCAAACCCAGTTTACTAGGATGTCACTAACCTAAAGTTGTTTCCATTCCCAATAGATGTCGCTTGTATCACTTTGTGGCGCGTAACAATATAGTTAAAATGGACTCAGTGTGTTTTTAATCAGTGCACAGTTTATTACAGTCCTTTATTTGTAAATTGAGATTTTGAAACATTATATTTCGAACTTTATTCCTTTTTTATTTTATACGAACTTGCTCATTTATTTGTATTAACTGTCAATATCACAATTAAATTCGTTTATTGCACTATTCATTTGCGACATATTTATATTTCTTAGAATTTCTTTACCTTTTGTAAATAACTTTACCTTATCTTCCATATCCTTTCTCGGCATGTAAGTCTGTAAAGCTATGTAATTTAAATTAAAATTTTTAGCAATCCGCATCTCACAATTCTTCCAAAATTTGAAGGCCCCTGCCAACCTCGGCTTAGGGACACGTTGCTTGGATAGCACTTACCTCATAAGGTGTCAATGAACTAGCAGTAGAAGTAGAATTTTCAACATAAATCAATTTTCGATCACATACTTTCTTTCTGCCTTGATGTAACTCTGTCCTGCTACTATATCCCTGAAATTTTGACTTACCTTTCGACAGAATCCCTGGCAACGTCATTTAAGAGTTAATGGCTAAACTCTTAATGAGAATTTATAGAAAGCGAATACTTAATTTTATCACCTCATTAATCCTAACCTAAAGATTATTCCTGACAAATTTCATCTTCGTTGTATAACACGCACCGAGATAATTTCAGTAGTACTCTATCTGCCATTACTGATATCTTTTCAAATGCCAAAAATATTCAGATGATTAAATTTGCTGTAAATACTATGACGCGTTTTTGTTACCTTTAGAGGGGTTCTTGTATAAAAAATTTAGATGGTATTTTTTCTATATAGATCTACAGGCTTTTGAAAGATTTCAAATAACAACAAAAACGAAAACAAAAGTTGAAAGAAAATTAAATTCACTGATTCGAATGAAATTTATTTTGTGCCAGGAATAAAAATTTATTTTTAAGTATTCAAGAAGGTCCAACAAAAACAAAAAAAAATTGTTTAAGCAAATAATTTCAGTCACGTAATTTCCAATTTTTGTTACCTCACTTATCTCGAAATATATTTTGAAGTCAATTTTCAAATCAATGAACACAAATGGATTGAAGGTCCTTTAAAAGCCACCCCCTATACGTTGGTGAATGTGATGATTCCTAGCAGCAACAGTGTTCATCTTCTACAGAATCACTCTCCCTGTAAAAGCTCAAATTAGTCTTCTGTTCAAAGTTTTTCGTCATTAATGACTTTAGAAAATCGCTATCGTTCCAACAGTTGGGGGAAGGTACTTTTGCTTTGATAAATTAGCTCCAATTTTTATACTAAGGTATAATGGAGGGTGCGAAATACGTACAGCGACTAATGGAAATCAGTGATTTTTATAAATTGGGTTCAATCAAGATTTTTACTTCTATCCATAACCTTACTGTGGCCTTTAACAATGTAAATATGTTTATCTGAATAAGAATTCAAGGATTTTAAGCAGGGACCGTAAATAACTGTTATTTTTGGTAATCAGATAAACAAGTCCCATCAAGACTGAATGGTATACTTGAGACATAATGGCAAATAGCTAATAATTGCTACAAAACTTTTAGTCTCATAATAAGAGTTTCAATCAATTTTTTTTTCTCCAATCACCATACTATCCACCACTCTAATTCTAATATGACTCATCAAATATACTTATATTATGTTTGAACCTCTTCTTAGACAGATCTAGCTGGTATTAGAGAAGGGGCACCTTTTATTATTATAATGACTTTATTTTAGAGCTCTATTATTTTATAGAAGTCTTTTGTTGCTGCTTTTGTGTTTTTTGGGTGCGCTTTTCAATTTCCGATTATTCATATCATTCATTATTCAAAAGCAGATTGGAGATGTATGTGAAGTTCATTCAATCAACTTCGCAGTCAATGGGCAAATCCCTAACTAGGCCTTTTAGCTTAGAACTGAATACAGCAAAGCTTGAGCTTGCCTTGATAACTTGAGGAAACTCGTTATAGATTTTGGTCGCCGTATATATAAGTCCTTTTCTGATTCTTTTTGTTTTAGGTTGCTGTACTCGTAGGTTTTTTCTATTCCTCGTTCGATGGCTATGTATAATATTGAGTGTGTCCATTCGTATATTTGTTTTGATGAGTCCACGTGCAACTTTATGAATAAATTTAGCTTTTTCAAGGTAAATCATTTGATTAATGCTTAGAGTTTTCGTATGTGCGTGTAATTCCGTCGAAGGTCTTCTCCAATGCATACTGAATAGGATTTTTAGGGCTCTATTAATCAATCTCTTCAGCCTAATTTTTTTTTGGATTGAATGCACTGACGCCAGTAATCCATATCTAATATGCGGCGCTATATGTGCATTGTAAATTGCAAGAGCTGTATCATTCTCTAACCTAGGGCCTCTTCGCAATACACCTAATATTGGGTTGATTGTGGAAGCTATATTGGATAAATCTCAGCCTTGTTTCGTTGTTTGAGCACCATGTATTTTGTTTTTTTTCTCATTGACAGAAAGTTTGTTACCATTTGTCCAATTTATTAATCTTACCATATCATCTTGTAGTTTGTTTTCCAACTCTTGCTCATTTTCTGTGTAATAAATCAAATTTGTATCATCCGCATATATATGATACTTCCCCATTAGACCGGCAGATGAAATGTTTGTTATATAGAACAAGTATAGTGTTGGTCCTATTATAGAGCCTTGAGGTCCACCCGTGCTAAATGATAAGGAAGTGCTGAGTGTTCCATTTATCTTAGTTTTGACCGTTCTGCAAGATTATTTGATTAGATCCTTAGTTTTACCTTGTAGTCCTAGATCATCCAGGATCTCCAGCAATATCTTATGGTCAACTGTATCGAAGGCTTTCGTAGATCGATAAACACAACGCCCACATACACTTACCACTGCCGCAAGAATATTTAGGTCTTTCGCCGTGATGCCATCGATGCCAGGTGCAGAATCATTTTTTTAAATTCTTAATTATGTGTTGTACTTCTACTGTGTCCGTGGGTTGCAGGAACATGCTTTTATCATTGTATGCGTTACGCACACACATATGGATTATTTAGGATTTTGCTGTTTAAATTAAATCCAATTTATTCAAATGTCCAGTTATCCCTTGTGTTGCCACCCGTCTACTCGGGTACCCATCGTCGTACGTTTTCAACTTTTCAACGATTGACAAAAACCGTCTCGAATCCCCATGATTTGACCGATTCTACATCGAAATTTGCATTCTACATATTTTAAAAAAAATTTTAACTTAAAAAAGTTTGCATTTGAAAAAAAAACGCGTTTGAGCCACCCGGGTTCCCGGGTACCACGACAGAAAAAGCATGATTTTCGTACAGTATATCGTAAAGTAAAAGATTGTTGTAAAAATATAATAAGTAAATATGGATTTATATATAAATAGGAACAATATATGTTTATTTCAAATTGTTTATTTATGGAACTGTAAATCAGTGATTACAATTCAAACATTTTGTGATTTTTGATATGTGTTGATCTAAAACGGGCTTATTACAGTCAAGGCAAGACTTGCTTGTCTTTCTTCTCTTTCGAATAATAAAAAAGCTAGCATGCACATTTGGTCCATGGTATCAACGCCACCTTTAGATTTGTTGTAAAACAAAATTATTTCTGGTTTCTGGTGAGATGCATCAGAGATCGTAGCATCATTGTGCATTGTACTGAGAAGAATCACCGCTTAGGTTTTCTTCGGAACATACGAACAGATGGTAACCTTCTCGTGAAATCCAAAAAGCGTTGACAATAACGATCTAGAGTTCGACGGTTTCATTTCTTGAGGAATGCATGTTTAATTTTTTTTCAAAGTACCGACGATAGTGAGCTTCCATGACAAAAGACTCTCTGCCAATGGTAAGGTCGTGAAAAATGCCCATGCTTATGTTCCGGCCAGATCCTTTGTAAGCGGCTACCAGTTCTTTCACAACTCGTTCTCCTTGATTGACTTCTCGAGTATTACCTTGTTTACCTGTATAGAAAATCCCTTTGAGTGGATAAGCATTACATGCGTCACACAACCAAAATACTTTTAGACCGTATTTAGCAGGCTTCGATGGCATGTACTGGGTAAACTTCGTTCTTCCTCGAAAAGGAAAGAGCTGTTCGTCGATAGTCAAGTGCTCCGTTGGTCTATACACCGCCACTAGGTTTGCATTCAGCATGTTCCAAATATCAGAAATAGGTGCAGCCTTATCATTGGCTGCTCGTTTCTGGCGTGTAGTGTAATCGTCAAAACGTATAAAACGTAAAAGCGACTGAAATCGCCTTCGTCCCATCGTTGCACGATATAGAGGATGTGAGTTTTTCTTACACATTTCATCTATGTGGTCTGTGTTTGAGTTATTTGCACCAGCACCTACCAGATTCCAAAAAAAGAGTACATTTCAGTTAGGGTAACTTTCTTCCATGCATGCTTCTGTGGATGCTTGCTATTGTAATCGTGGAACTCGGCTTCCGCTTTTTTATTTGTGCACCGAACGATAATGTCTTTGACTTTTTTGAATGTGCCAGAGATCGATAGCATTTCCGTACTTTTATGCGGTTTATGCTTAACAATATTTCTAGCCGGAGTTTGATGGCTTTGAGGTGGTGTTTTATTCCAAACCGTTTTGTCTTTTGCCACAAAAGTTTTACTAGTATTGGGTGAAACATCTGAAGCTAACTCGTTGTCACTCTCCTCCTCGGCGTCCCTTTCGTCATCACCGTCTTCTTCTTCTTCTTCTTGAGTTCTGCATCAATTTCGGCCTCATCGTCAAAGCAATCTTTATTATCCGATGCTTCAGCACAGGCAGAATTCGGAGCGTTAACGTTAGGAACCAATCCTCGTCTTCACTGTCAGAAGGGTCATCAATTTTTTCATCTTCTTTGTCGAGTAATCTATTCAAGTACTCATCTCTTTCAGTGTAACTCAATCTAAAAAATAATAAATAAATTCATGTTTTACAATAATGTTACACTTATAATAGTCAACTTAAACTGCACAATAGATTTGAAGCCACGGTTATTTGTTTTCTGCATTACTTTTGTTTTCATTCGTTTCTTCTTAACGGATATACCATTTACGTGATCAGTGTAAGGAGCATGGTTCATGTTGAGGAATACCTCATGGTTTGATAGTAGGTCAGTGGTTCCGTGATCAATTATTATGCTGTTCTGATCCGTAGTTCTAGTAGCGTTCATTGGAAGTATCTTATTTACAATATTGAATCCCAGCTATCTAAAGCTGTCCATATACTGTTTACGGATATTAGTGGATACCAGAAGATCTATATTTGTATCACCCATAAATATAAGGTTTTTATTAACACTTAATATACTTTCAAGTCGCTCGATGAAGTCCACAGCATTTTCATTTGGTGATCTATACATTGTTAATATTTTAATTTTTTTATTATCTTCCCATGAGATTTCACCCAGTATTGTGTTGTAGTCAGCTTCATTTTTGAGTTTTCTGTATATTACATCATTTCTGAAACCCACTACTGAACCAGCCCCCCCCCCCCCTCCCTGTTAATATTCCTACGATTGAAAATAGCTTACGGTGCTGTGGCCTACATCAGGTCGATAGATAAAGAGCACGTCATGAGGGTGCGGCTGCTGTGTGCAAAATCTCGGGTTGCCCCAATTAAACAGACTACGTTACCACGATTGGAACTGTGCGCAGCAAAACTTGCAGCTGAGCTCGGTCAGCGAATCAAGAAGGACCTGAATGTCAAAAATGCACCTATGTTTTTGTGGTCTGATTCGGAAATCGTTCTTGCCTGGATAAACTCGTCATCTTCATCGTACCAAACATTTGTGGCCAACCGAGTATCTGTTATACAACAACTAACAATCCCTGAGCAATGGCGACATATCGGATCCAAAGAAAATCCGGCAGACATTCTCTCTAGAGGAATCGCACCCGAAAAACTAGGAACATGCACACTTTGGTTTTATGGACCGACCTGCCTGCATGGCTCAGAAGCCTTATGGCCACCTCCATATACAAAAAAGGGTGCAGATAATGATATTGAACGAAGACGAGAAAAATCAGTAATCACATCTACTGTCGTAAGGGAACACACCAAATTACTTGAAGCTATAAGCCATAGAAATTCCTTTCGCAAGGCCCAACGCATTACAGCCTACATGTTACGGTTTGTAAGACATGCTAGAACGCGCAACATACATCGTTCGGACACACTTGTCCTGACTGCGCAGGAGCTAATCGATGCTCAAACATTGATCGTCAAGCTGATGCAAGGAGAAGAATTCAAGGAAGATCTTGAGCATCTTCAGCGGTTTGGAGAAGTATCTAAGAATAGTTGTCTCAGCAGCCTGGCACCTTTCATTGAAGACGAAATCATTAGAGTTGGTGGTCGTCTTGAAGCCTCAAACCTATCATACCAAGTAAAACATCCAATACTTCTGCCGCATTCCAATCATCTAACGAAATGCCTACTAAACGACATACATAAGGAAAATCTGCATGTGGGTCCACAAACCCTTCTAGCAATAAGCAGACAAATGTTTTGGCCAGTTAAAGGAAAGACTTTGGCTCGTTCAGTAGTACAGCATTGCGTCCAATGCGCTAAGTCAAAACCGAAACTTCTAACACAGATGATGGGAAATCTACCAGCACACAGAGTTCAACCAGCCAGACCATTTGTGAACTGTGGTGTGGACTTTTGTGGACCAATATGGACTCATTTTAAGATGCGTGGAAAAAGACCACAGAAGTCCTACATCGCTGTATTTTGCTGCTTCCCGACAAAGGCCACGCATTTAGAGGTAGTAAGTGATTTGTCGACACAAGGATTCTTGGGGGCTTTACGTCGCTTCATGGCTCGACGAGGACATTGCAAAACCATTTATTGTGATAACGCGACCAATTTCGTAGGTGCACGTAATCAATTGCCGGAAGTGAAGGAAATATTAGAATCTACAACATCGCAAAATAAAATAAGGACAGCATGTAGCTCCAAAGGCATTGATTTCCAATTCATTCCGCCCCGATCCCCACACTTTGGTGGACTTTGGGAGGCTGCTAAGCATCTGTTACAACGCACACTAGCAGCCGCCTCGCTAACCTATGAAGAACTAGAGACGGCTGTGATAGAGATAGAAGCTGTATTAAATTCTCGACCACTTACACCAATGTCTTCGGATCCGAATGATCTGACAGCGTTGACGCCAGGACATTTCCTGATCGGGGAACCACTGATAAACACCATTGATCCAGCTGCTGAACCAACAAAGAGCAATCTCATAACCCGTTGGAAACTCGTTTCTCACATTAAAAACGAATTCTGGAGGCGATGGACTGTTGAATATTTAAGTCAACTACAGCACAGGTATAAATGGAAGCAGCGTTATGAAAATATTGAACTAGGGACTATGGTCCTAATAAAGGAAGACAATACACCCACACTGAAATGGCCACTTGGACTATAATCAATATCATTAAGGGCGAAGATGGACTGGTTCGTGTAGCCGACATTCGCACTTCGACTGGCATTCTCCGGCGACCGATTCATCGTCTCGCACAATTGCCTATATCAACTGAAGGCTCAGATTATTCTTCAGTCCAAGATAATGGGAGCATACGAGATAGCGAAAAAACATCGAAAACTACAGCATCGCAACATCCTGAAATCACCAATGAAGCACCTACAACCTCTAATGAAAGCGACAACAGCAGAACTAAGGCTAACCCTCGGAAGAAACTAAGAAGTTCTCTCAGATCTGCAAATTTGACATTACTTCTAACTTGTTTAGTTGTACCACCTGTTAAAGCATCCTCTATTGAAGTGAAACCATTTATTCATCAACCAGGGATCTACTTTGAGAACTTAGGGGTAACAAACCTCATAGCCAATGAATGGGACCTCGTCATATTCTATGATATGATGCCATATTGGAGAGAGTATCAGTTCCTGCAAAATTGTACCCAGACACTCGAAAAAATGTGTCAGCATATAAATGAAAGAGTCTCCTGCTCAATAATCATTCAGCATGTGAAACATCTGCTGGCGGAATTAACAACAAACAACATGCTTCTCTCTGACAATAACAATTCCAAGAGAACTAAAAGGGGGGTAGCAAATTTCGTTGGAAGTATCGCCAACACTTTATTTGGTGTGCTAGACTCCGACTACGCTGAAAGAATGTCGCGAACCATAGATGATATTCACAAAAATGAGGAGCACTTATTGCAGCTGATAAAGAATCAAACCTCGATTATGGATGCTACTTTAAATGTGATGAAGAAGGAGGAAGAGGACATCGACAGCCAATTTCGGCAGCTGCAAACCAAGCTCTCGCATGTTGCAGACCAAGTAAATGGCATAGCAGAAGAACTATATCAAGAGAAGTTGCACCAATCCTTCACCGCACTCACCATGCAGACCACTCTTGCCGCTTCTAACTTCTTGAGGATTCAAACATCAATTCTAGACGTACTCACAGACACTCATCACATAAAAATTAGCCCGTTATTGATCGCTCCAATCCAATTAAAAGAGGAACTCACGAGGATAAGAGCACATTTATCTCCATCATTACGACTGCCAATATCACAGGACGATGCTTTGAGGTATTATACCTTCATGACCATCGCGGGAAGAGTCGCTACACGATATCTAATCTTCAAACTACAAATTCCTTTAATATCATTGGAGGAATTTGAACTGTTCAAAATTACACCATTTCCAGTGCAGATTAATGATTCACTTGTCACCATCAAACCTTCGTCCCAGTTCCTAGTTATCAATTTACATAGAGATCAATACTACCCACTGAGTGAAGAAGAATTACAGTCATGCATCATCATCGAAGACAACAAGCACATTTGTAAACAAAAACATCCAATATATAAAAGGGGATCAACAGTTAGCTCATGCGAAGTAAGCCTAATAAATCTGCTGCCACAACCACCAACATGCCAGTTGATCAAGACCGGAAATGGACCTCATTGGATTCAATTATATAGTCCTAATCAGTGGATATACGTACTAACGGAAAAAACCACTATCAACGTTGTATGTGGAGACAACACCACGCAACACAGCATAGAAGGCGCTGGAATTTTAAAAATCACAGATAGATGTCTCATCAAACAACCACTAGTGACCATTCAAGGGCATAGAATATATCCATCCAACAGCAGAGCATCTTATATTCCATCGAGCAATTTGACAGCATTTGTTTACGACATCTACGACAACAAACTCAGCTCTGGACTGCATGAAACTGGCCCTTATCAATCACATTTGGCTGAAATTGAATCGATAAGGAACGAAGTGATACAATTCAAAGACAACATCCCGCTAACATTGACACATCATGATGTTCATCAATTTGCAGTCGGCTATGGGGCCATTCTACTAACGATAATAATACTCCTGTGTATGATGTGGAAATGCCGAGAGAAGGTATGCGAAAGTCGACTCAAGACGAAGACACCAGTAGCTGCACCCCAGCAAGGTGGGACAAGACGTGTCAACGCTGATCTTGAATGTGGGACAAGACGTGCTAACACTGGGCTTGAATTCGACCCTACGTTCAACGTATAAGGAAAATTAGTTGAATTACCATTCAACGCGGGGGAGAATGTTGAAATCGTAGAATATTTCTAAATTAGATAGCTGACTATGTACATACCGAATTACCTCAGGTCAATGTACGCATAAAACAAGAAAAACAATTGTACATAATTGCTACATATGTAAAACGGCATTGCTCAGGAATGCGGTGATCCAATAATATTTACATTGCAATAATTCACAAAATTGGTAACTATTGCAATCCAATAAAAACATTCTCACTGGGGTCACTGCCTTACGAGCGATTTTTGCAAGAAAATTAATTTAATGTCAATTCAGCATTGTAAGCATTTTGTATTTTATGCATTGACCTAGAGTTAGCTGTTTGCATATAGAGAGTAACATTGAGGAAAATAAATTCATTCAGTTTTATATTAAAGCATATAGCGCACTCAGTTAATATAGTTTATATTAAAATCGTTTGCATATCTTTTGCTAGTTATTCTGCCTAACATATCATCATAGTGTAGCGGTACATTGCACCGTTTGCACCTTCTACAAGAAGTCAAGGTTTATGTGCCTTGGTCTTACATCTCAATTTGCATTGGTCAAGGTTTATGTGCTTTGACACTGCAACGCAGAATAATAGAATTCTGTACACCAGGAATATTATAATACTTGGTTTCATTTGTATATAGCCATGTTTCATTGAGAATTATTATATGTATGTCAGTGATATCTTAGCCATAGCTTGCACTTCATGGAATTTATTTCTCAAGCTACGGATAAATTTAAGAAAAACAATGTATTCAATTTTTTACTACCAGGCATTTTATGTGATGTCGACAGTGTAGTCTATTTTCTGCTTCTTATCTATTACTCCCCAATAAGAAATTCGAATGGAATTCCGGTCGTTTTCCTTGTCATTTTTGACGAGTTTACCTGGGAATCCGACCTATTTCCGCACGGATTTCCGCTTCTTTGGCCGAAGAGAACTGCGCCGAGATTCCAAGTCTTTCATTGTATTGGTAGATGGAACTGAACGTGGAAATCTTTCGGATTTCCATGTTATTTCCTTGTTATTTTGGTATGGAATTCCCAGACTGTTCCGTGGCATTTCTATATGAAATTCCTAGGGATTTCAAAGGTTTTTTGCAGTTTTTAATTAAACAGTGGAACATAAATTATTTATAAGATGCAAAGCAGTAGAGAAAATTCGAAAGTATAGAGAAAATAGTCAAACTGACATGACTTGAATCCTTGCAAAATGCTAAAATAGAGCTTGATAAATTTCGGAACAAAGTTTGACAGATTTACCGTTTTGTAAGAATTAAAGTCATGGCACCTTGATTATTTTCGCTATACTTTCAAAACTTATTCTACTGCTATGCACTCTACAAATCAATTCAATTAGCAATCGCCTGTGTTTTGCAGAACACTACACGGAACCAAAAGAACCCAGGTAATATAAGCCTTTAAACATTTTTCGTATACCTCCAACACATCTGTAAAGCTGAAAATAGCGTTCGCTTAGTATGTAAAAACAGCTGGGTGTGTGAAAATGCTGTCACTTTTTTCCGCTGGAATTCCGTGCGAAAATTCCACATCTGGAATTTCTGCGTATTGGGTCGTCTCATGTATTTTGGGCATTCTGGGCTTGTGGAAGCTGCATGCAGACCATTGTGAGGGGTCTGAGCGTTTTTGTTGTGCATGCAATTAAAGCCGAAACACAGTGCAAGATTTTCCATCCTCGACCTCAGTATAACTTTAAGAACCTCAACCTGATGAGCGTTGCAAACTTTTGCAACTCACAATACGAACTTTGACAACTTCATTACATTTTTTAATTGTGATATTGACTTGAATATTGAAATTATTTTGTAATAATTTACTACAGCAGGAATAAATTTTCACGTTAAATATGTTTCCCAAACTTTTGTCAACAAATTTACCGTACACTTTTTTCCGTAAACAATGCTGGCATCAATTGATCACAAAAATTAGCTGCCAAAACTGACAAAGTTCCAGCAGAGTAGAAAGTAGACCTAGTCGAGTTCAACCTCAACCTGACCGGCCGAACCAACTTTCCCATTGGGAGCCTGATAACCTGATCTCATATATTCTACAGAACTGTCAAAGTTGGTGACGGAGGCCAGCTCTGTGGTTCACGCTTGACACAGCGAACTTCGTTCGAATTGCAGTCAGCAGTTTTGTGTTGTTCAGCGAAGGTACCGCACCATTTATCGTTTTCACAATTTTTCGAGTCGTGATTAAATTGCTGGCACTTGAAACATCTTCTAATGGAGACATGCTGTTTGACATAACGGCTGTTCCAGTCAATATTTATGTACCTTTCAATGTTGCCTGCTACTTCCAGAAAAATAGTCCATTTATTATTATACTTACTTTTTGTGCTCTGAGCAATACTAATTTGGTCTTGTTCAGTTATGAAGTGGTCAAAGTCACGCAACTCTTACAGTAGCTCTGTATTTCTGTAATTTTTTTTTCGAGGTTTGTGATTTTTAAGCCTGGAGTTGCGGTTTTATTAAATATACATTGTAGCCGTTTCCAAGGTTATTTTGCGCCTTCTGCATTAGTAGTTTTGTGTTGTTACCAGTATTTGATTTTATAAGTATTTCGCCATTGGGGGCTACAGGTGCCTTGATTTTATTGGGTTATATTTTCTCCATAGCTTCTCTTTCTCTATCATGTGATGATTGCTCCCAAAAGGTTTGATCACAAGTCCCTGCGATGAAACTTTCTTAGCTTTCTTTTCTAGTTTTTCAGTTGAAAGGTCCAATTTCGCAGCTCCGCTATATGAGATAGATTTAATCCTATCGGGATTGTCATTGACTTTTTCCTGTATTTGATTTAGTTGCTTCTCTTGATTCCTGCTTAAGGTGTTTAGAATACTCAATATTTCCTCAATTTTTTTTCTTTTCGTTCAAATTGCATTGTTTGCAGCTTGTGCACACGAACGAAAAATTGGGATTAGTTAGTACTAAGTGTTGTTCATAATCCGTCAATTTGATACATTTTGTACAAAAAATTTTTATTGCATAATCCCCCACAGACCCAAATAGGATCTTTACGGATTGATTTTTTACATTCATAACAACTCATTTTTCTATTCCAATTTTCTCCCCACACACACAAATTTATAAATTCACCCACACACTCGTTGACAGATATACTACACTCACGCCGAAAAAGATTTGCTCACACACACATTTATAGAATATTTCACACAAATTAACACAAGCTTATAAAATATTTCACAGTAGAGATTCGCTATATGAGAGCTAAGTACTTTTCCTTTTTGATTTTAACATATAACAGCTATAAGATATGTAGCTTAATTCCACACTGTTAACACTTAAATTTGATACTAAAATTAAAAAATTATATTAAATTAAATTAATTAAAACTCCCACTACATAAAAATCAAAAATTTGCGAGAGGTCAAAAATCATGTCTGTACTTAACGCACTCACGCACGACTTTAAAGTTAATTAGAACTTTTATTTATTTAAGTCTTATGATAAGAGTCCTCCCAAAGCCTTTTAAGCCTCATGATAACAGTCTTAGTAGACTTTTATACTAGTACTTCTATCTATTACAGATGTTTTATTATTGCAGATCTTGGTATTTGATTTTGTTAATTTGCGGATATCCGGTTACCCAGATCTGCGGACTATCCGATTCCTGAAATCCAAAACCAATGTTTATATAAAGATACATTTTCATATTGCAACGGTAGGTACCCACCGTTCGTCCAGTACTGTTTGTAGAATATAGGGGGAACCAATCCAGGAAAGATGTCTGCATAGAATTAAAATATGTAAATTCGCTGTGAGGAAGTCTTCCGTTCAATCAAGTTTTTTTTCGTTTGACGCATACACGACTCATAACCGCAGCGAAAGTTTAGAATAGGATTTCGCTGAGATACTTATGTATAGTATTATCACAGCCAAGTAATAACAGATATGCAAGGCCCATAGTCAAATGTGATGCCACTTCAGTTTCTATCAACAAGATTAACTGATAGGTCTTGGCTAACTTTAGCGAAGCTCCGAACAATGAAATGATTCGACAAAACTATTTCAATTGACTGGAATCGTTTTTCTCGTATATAAATGGATGAATATAGATTGCATGGAGCAATTGGCTTTATGTCTAGTCAATGGATATGAGTGTCTCGCTCCAATATAAAATCAACGATCCCAGCAAACATTGAGAAGCCAATGCGAATCGCAAAAATTTTGCTAGTGAATTCAAATGAGATATGAAAGCGAAACCTCGAGCGGGGGCAATTACTCTCATGTTTCGCATTGTGCAACTCTGTTGTCGCTTAAATTTCGCTGTTGCGAACTTTCGACAAATTCTTTTCTGGGATGGCTCGGCCTGATGTAGGGCAAGACTTAAATGCTTTGCTTAGAATTTGTATGCATTTTTAGAGGCTGACGACGGCACAAATGAAATTATTGCATCTGAAAATAACACCAGTCGGCCACTAAAGTGAGTAAAAATTCTGACGAAACATTTTCCGTAAATTTCTAAGAAGAAATGAATATTTATTGCTTAACTATAGTGTCTATGCCCATACAAATTTTTAGCCGACCAAGCACCCGTTGTCGATCATAAGGCATCACGATTCTAAAAAAGAAATATCCAGTACATTTCTAAGAAAAAATTGAGGGCTTCCTTAGGTTAGGGGCCGGACTCTGTAACACGGAGAGTTGGAGAGTTTTCTCCGATAAAACTCCCTAACTCTCCTTTCGCGATTCCCTAACATACAGGGAGTTAGGGAAAATGTGAGAAGTGCCGCTGAAGGACGGTTAACTCCGTGTGGGAGAGTCGTAGAGCATTGAGGTTTTTTCCTGCAAATTTAAAGTCTAGAGTACAGAAATAAAAGTGATCAATTTCTGTGGGAGGGCTCTTGGGGATGGAAGGGTCGTACCACCCCTTATTGGCGATTGTCCAAAATACGTCATGTTTGGTATCAAATTAAAGAGGAAGGAGTGGGTAATCGTGTGGTGTAGTTTGGTTCTAATAATTTTAAAGTCAAAACTGTCTTTTTATCGTCGAAAGACGAACTTTTGACACTTGAGTCATATACATCCCAATTCCTAAATTGTGCATATATATTCCTTTGTTTCACATCCATTAGTGCTCTGTTTTGAACATTTTTCTCATGGAAAGTGTATTTCAACTGGTAAATCAGTTCTGCATAATGATTAGATGAAAATATGTCCATTTTTGTACCAAAACACGGCCATTTTTTCATCTAATAATGAACTGATTCACTTCTTTTGCAGTTATTCAGACTCAAGAGCTAATTACATATCTAATTAGGGGACAAAATGTAGATGCGATTTCATCCTACATAATATAAGCTTAACGTGTATATTCTTTTAGCACCTCTTCTGTACTGGAAGACAACCAAATTGACCATTTTCGCGTGATTGAAAGCTTTTAGCGGGTGCTTTGAGGTACTACAATCTATATTTCTCTGTAAGTATTGCAAGGATTTCCATAATTTGGTTTTGTAAATATAGCTAGAATAGTCAGTTGGGAAATATTCTTTTTACTTCTCCACACCTAATACAGCCGAGTTTTGTCGAGTGGAATACAAAGTTTGATAATTCTCAATACAAATTCCACGAGTTATAGAATTCCGAGTGAGGTTAAGTGTCAAAAGAACTAGCATTTCCACATTTCCTTGTTAGTGAATCCGGCCCCAGGCCGAGACATCCTTGACTTTATTGTCTTAAAAGTTCTTCCAAGAGTAGCTTCTCTGACTACAATTTTCTTCCGTGATCATATTGGTGAAGCCTCATTTCTTGTCATTCCTCGACCCTCTTCAAAAATGGACGAATGATGAATATGAGCAGGCTTTGAAAGCCTACAAGTATTTCTGGTCTTCTAGGGAGTCGTTCAGAAATTTATGTTGGATTGTATCTCAAACTGAAAATTTTACGCAGGTCAAATATCTTTTCTTACGAAAATGCAAACAACAACTAGGAAAGAAGATATTTGAATACCCGATATTAATATTGGTGAAAATTGTTGCCATTCTTTACTGAAAATGGAGCCCAGATGGCATTGTTGTCGTGTTTCAATATGCAGTTGCTGCATCTAAAGTTAAAAGTTTGAAGTCTTGCAACAATTATTGTTCTTTCAAATTTGAGTTTGTTTTAGATTGTTAAAGCAGGTTTTCGTATTTCTATTTACAATGGTTGTACATACGGTAAAAAGGATCAATGTCAATTTTATACTTTGGTTTTGATATTCAAAAGAACTATTTTCCCCAATAATGCACGACAAATCTGAGTTTTTCCATAGCAATCTTTCGAAGAGTTGGCTGATTTTAATATATAAGTACTTGAAATTCAATCTGAAATTGTAATAATAATTCCTGCGCTTACAACAGTACAACCAGTATTAACCCCTTCAGACCCAGTGTCCAGCCTGTCTTTTGGCTTCTCAAAATTATTGTTTAATATCTCTTGCATAAGTTTTACGCCTCAAACTTAACTAAAGCAGTGCGTATGAGTTATATTTTCTTCATTTTTTGTCGAACAATTACAGGAACGTTCGCAGAGTGATTTTTCTTGTGTAACAATTTAGTGGCGAAATAATTAAAAAGAAGATAGTTATTAAAAACCTGTTTTGTAAGATTTAAATAGTGGTTTTATAACAGAATAGCGTCTCCACAATTTCCAGATTAAGCAATATAATTAGGTGGGTTTATTGTCCACTGGAGTGGACATTGGGACTGAGGGGTAGATTTGTTTTTGTGATATTTGGTGTATTTTTATGCTTGTTGAGCAGACTAAGGGCAGTCGAGTGAATGGCACATTTAGTGGAAAGTGATATTTCCGAGGGTAGTGATATTTCTGAGGGTAGTGATATTTCCGCAGATAGTGATATTTCCGAGGGTAGTGATATTTCTGAGGGTAGTGATATTTCCGCAGATAGTGATATTTCCGAGGCTAGTGATATAAGCGAGAACGAAATGTATGTATCGCCAGAAATTAAACAAAGATTAAGTCCAGGTATAAATAAAACAAAATTCCTTGAAAAGTAACAAAAGCATGAATTACTTTTGAACAGGTGTTTTCAAACTAACAAAAAATGACGAAAAAGAATACTTAAGAGGCTGAGAGGTCTTTTTTTGGCGAAGATGAAGCTCCACGAGAGAGCTGTTGTGAGAGTGTTGTGATTACAGAAGTTCAATCATCCGAGATTGCAATTGCAAAGACACCCTATTTATTGATTGATAAAAGGAATATAAAATGGACAAATCGGCAATACGTCACGCGGTCTGAAGATGAACAAAGTGTGGATAGATCTTATGAGTCTGATGAAGAAAAAGATCCATTTCAGTATTTCGAAAATATATTGTTACAGAACTATACGAAAGCATGGCCATGTACACAAATATGTACACAGAGCAACAACAGACTTCTAAGTTCAAACAAACTACTGCTTCTGAAATTCGTGATCGTTTTGGGCTACATATCTTTATGGGTTCTTTACACTTTCCACCCGAGATACATTTAGTAGATAATTTACAAATTCCAAGAACCAACACAGACCATCTTTTTAAAGTTAGACCGACCTTGGAATCAGTAATAAAAAAGATGTCGTCAACTGATAAAAGAGACAGATTTGTGTATGGATGAGCAAATGATTTCCTTGAAAGGAAGACTTTCCTTCAAGCAGTACCTTAAAGGTAAACCAAAGCCTTGGGTAATAACATTTTTTACTTCGTGGTGAAAGTGGTACATATATGTTACGACTTCTTGGTTTATCAAGGGAAAACTACGGAATTAAAACCAGAATATCGGTGGGATTTCGGTCTAGGAGCAGGAGTGGTCATGCATCTATGTGAGTCATTTAGTGCAGATTACAATCTATTTGTTGACAACTTCTTCAAGACTTACCTTCTTTTGTATGTTCTGAAGCAAAGATGCATTAATGTAGCTGAAACAATAAGGAAGAACAGATTTCCCAACACTCTTTTCCATCTGACAAAGTATTATAGAAAAATAATCGTGGATTTTGTGAAGAAGTCGTAAGTAACGATGACAATGTTGTTCTAACATTATGGTTGGATAATAAGAAAAGATAATAATAATATGGGATCCAATTTCACCGGAATCGGCGTAAAGGTTCAAATTGAGAGATAGGATAAGACAGCTTCAAATTATGTGACCGTTGATAGACTAGGTGGTGCGTTTGTACAAATTGTCAATAGGCGGAGCTGACAAGAACAATCAATTGATCAGCTACTATAGCATCCATATAAAATACCGAAAGTGGCCACTAAGAGTCATATTATATGCAGTAGATTTAGCGGTTGTTAATAACTGGCTCCGTATGGATTTATTAGAATTCCGATTAACGCTATCGTATTTATTGCAATTTGCTGGAAAACCAATGGATAGAACAAAGCGCGGTAGTCCAAGCACGTCTGGAGTGCAGGAGGATTGTACTTCAACATGCAGGGTCTACACAGAAAAAGCCCTTGACTCAAGTTAGGCTGGATACCATTGATCACCTATCAGAATATAATGAGAAAAAGAGGCAACACGTTGTAAGGCAGTAAATTGCATTTATAGAAATCATGTATACTGCCTCAAGTGCAAAGTTAATTTATGTTTTATAAAAAGTAGGAATTGTTTTAAAAAATTTCACTAACAAACGTAAATAAGCGGGAGATATTATTATTTTTTTAAGTTTATACAGGGTTTCCCGTATGTAGTCTTGCAGCCAAAGGCTATGGATAGATCATGTTTAGACAAGGAAAAATTGTATTGGTCGAGGGGTCGAAAGTTCTAACGGTTTCCGAGATAACGAGACTTGGGATATTTGGGTACGTTTTTATAGATCACCCTGTAAATTCTGATCGTTACATCCTATGTCTATAAAAACATACCCAAATATCTATAAGTCCCAATATCTCGGAAACCGTTAGCATTCCAGCCCCTCCTCCCGATCACCTACCCATACATCCCTATCCATCACCTTCGGGTGCAAGACTACAGACGGCACATCATGTATATTGCTTTTGTTACTGAATTTCTTTGAGTCTCTAAATTATATATGATTTATTTTACTTAAATTGTTTTATTTTATTAGAAGACTAAAAAGTATAAATAAGAAGAATGTGAACTTACAATAAAATTTGTTATCATTTTAATGTATAAGAAAATTTTTCGACCGCTCAGTTCTTATGTCCACTGTGATGGACATTTTATAAAAACCTATATTTTAAACATATTTAATGAAGGGATGCTTTTAAATATATTTAAATTCCCCTGACATTAAAAATTAGAACAAATATCATTTTCCAGCGTGTAGAAAAAATTTGAATCCGAAAGAGTTAAGATATGCATGAAAATCTCATTTTTCAAATGGCAACCCTGTTGAAGTAACTGCCATATTTTGTCAATTTAGAACCTTTACAGATTTATAATTTCCATAAAAAACTTGAGCTCTCTAAGTCAATGTATACTCAATTAAGTAAGAAGTAGTTGCCGTAATAATTAAAACATACACACGGTGTCCGCTTTTAAAATCTTATAACGGGTGACTAGTCTCTCATTTCTAATATACCCGAGACATTGTGCTCCAATATGCTCCCATTAAATGCTAATCTTTGAAACCAGACACCTTTTGTATATTTTATTTATTACGGCTACTACTTCCTTGAGTCTCACATTCGGAAACAGGTAAAAAAACTGTGTTCCAATATATTAACCGCAATATGGTAGCAGTTACGACACAATGCGGCAAGCATTTTAGAAAATAGTTAAAGTATATTTTTAGGGTCGACTGCCTAATGGTCTAGCTCAACTAGTGTTAGTGCCAGTGGGAAAATAGCGGAAATTCCACATTTAACTTAAAACTAAAAGTACAATTCAAATTTATTCTCTTTAAACAAATATTAATTTTCATATGTAAATTGAATCGTTTTCTTGTATTTTCTTAAAAGAATTTAAGCATCCCTTTAATAGCCTGTGTATGACACATATCTTTTCGTCATTTTAAGGACGGTATCTTGAATTTTACAAGAATTTTGACAATATACGGGCATATTAAGATCAAGATGTAAAAATACATCCCCCACTTAAAAGAGAAACTCTCTGTTCGCCTCCTATCTCCCCCACTCTATATTTCATGCTTCTAACATCACCGACGTATAATAATACATTCATCAAAGCCCATTATGATAAATGGAGGCAGCCGACATCCTTTTGAGGACATTTTTTCGATGGAACCGTCAGGAAATGACGAAACCGATTTAGAACTCCTCAACAACGTATGACAACTTTAGAAAGCTTTTGACAAATGCCAGTTACTTACCACTTTCCATAAAATCGCATAAATTTTGTTAAGAGCGGCATGTAGGTACTCCCTGTTTGCCTTGAAGCCATAAAGGAATTATGAGGATTTGTGCCATTTATCAACGGTGGGAATTCAAAAAGCATCCTGAAGCTCATTCGTATTTCCATGACAAGTGACAAGGGAACACAAGATCTAAGTGCCACGGAGAGACGAAATTGAGCTCACGTTATGTTGCTGAATCTATTTACTTTTCATTAAACTCAGATTTCATTAGTTCTTTAGTCTCGCAACGAAATGTGGCACTGGCAATTGTTCGTGCACTGTGTGAAGACAGTTTTTCGTTTGCACACGTCTACGAAATCTACATAAGTGCTAAGTGCTCTCAGCATAAAATCCACCTAGTGCGTTCTTTCACCTGTGCGGTATACCTACGTAATGTACGTAATAATATGCTAAGGCTTTCAAAAGACTGGGTTTTATTAGAAAACAACTTGAAATGTTCCATTTCTTGAAAATACTCGTGGAGCTCTTATTCCTCTGGGAATTCAGTTTTTATCAAAATTTCCTTTCGAGATGATTTCGTTCTTATGTGGAAGATAGGTTTGTGCTCACAAGTCAGATAAGATTAGGTTTTCCTTAATAATTCATGGAGTTCTCAGTGATGTTAGTATGTACCGGGATTATATGAAAATATTTACTGGTACACACAGATACACAGTCCCCGTAATTAGGCTGTTTTTTTCATTAGTGTGACTGTCACCTTAGATGTTTCCTCTGCATTTTATAGCACTTTTTAAAGCAACAAAATACATGCTAGCACATTTGTAAGTTTAAAATAGGTGTTAAGACTAGATGTGGAATTGTGATGGATTTTAAATTTAAACAAAGCAAAAGAAAGAAATCGGGCCTTAGTAATTGTTCAAGTTAAAATCAAATACCTTATTTTCCTTTCTAAAACCCTGAAGTATCTTTTGGGATTACATGGCACTAAATTAGTATATGTTGAAATTCCACCTACAATTTTAGGAATGTCAGTAGTTTATGAACACTCTCCGATGTTATATTGACTTAAAAAGAGATTGGCAGAGTGTTGGTGTAGTGTAGGATGCATTCGAAAACACTTATGCGACACTATTGAGATATTGGCTATTTTGCAGAATTTTGAAATGAACAGCATTTACGTCGATTAGTTCCTAATTGAACGAAAAAAGAAAATTGAAGGCTACATATGTAACAAATTGTTGAGCTTGGAAGGTTCGCTTACTGTCTTCCAGGCAGAGGTCTCCACCATTGAAATGGCAGCGAAGGTAGAACTTGATATGTAAATAACAGGATAGGATTTTGCTATCCCTTCAGACAGCCAGCAACCATAATTGCTCTGAGTGGCCTTCGGATAAAATCTAAGTTATTGATGGATTGTAGAACGGTTTTACATAAGCTGTAGGCAATGTAATTTCTTATACGTAGGTTTATGTCCTGAAAGTGAGAAAATTCATATAAAATTAGCCTAGAACTAGACCACAAGTCACATTAGAGACATCTAGCGTAAAAAACAGAAACCCAACATGCGACAATTTTAGACGAAAAATGAAAATTTGCAGTTCAAAGATTTTGAAATTTTTTAATGAGAATTAACTCTCCTAATTTTTTTTCCATATAGTTGTTAAACATACTATTTTGCTTTATATTTCAACAACTTTCAACAATATCTAGCAATTTAACGTCGATGAAATATCGGGAGAAAAAACAAGTACTATTAGAGTCAAATATAATTAAAAAAAGCGCCACTAAAAATGAAAAAAAATCGACGTTACTTGCTAGATCTCGGCTTTATCTTTCTAAAATAGTCAAAATCTAAAGAAAAGAGAATATCTACTAACAGGAATTTGATTTGAAAAACTTAAATTTTTACCATTTTTTACAAGTTTCGAGCTAATATCCCCATTCCAATACACATTTGTTTATTTTTCCCAACGTTATTTACTAGACCTCTACGTTACCTTTAATTTTAAAACACTTTTCTGCTACAAATAGTTTGCCAGAAATTCGGATTGAAAAATGTATGGAGCTTGCAAATCTTAGTATTGACTCCTCTTAAGATCAGAATAGGAAGCGGCAAACATGGATCAAGGAACACATTAATTGTACTCAACGTCAATGGAATTCCATCATCTGCAGTGATGAGCTACGATTTCAGCTTAGTATTGGGGATATCAGAAGCAAATGGTGTAGGGCGCTAACCTTTTATTGCTGGTACGGTTAACCCGGTATGTCCCAGAATCATAGTTTTTTCCGAAACCTAATGATTTTTTTTATAAATTTGCTAATGTAAGTCAAGGGACCATAAACATTCGCATCCCCGAAATCTGCTCATAGGGGTGTGATGCCAAATGGCCACGCTAGGTCATACTGGAGGAAAATTATATTAAAAATAAAAATAATTGTATTTTATGTTGCCATTAAATCACATGTTTATTATTAAATATTTTGGAAACCTGTTGATCATAACTTTTTTTTAATCTTTTGCAATAAGGCAAGAGGCCTGGAATAATTCATTTTTTAATGCCAAAATACATCAGGATATCCTTCAGGAAGAGATTATTCCTTCTATTCACTTTCTTCAGATAGTGGATAAGGAATATATATTCCAGCCAGATGGCGCGACATGCCACACAGCCAAGTCAATAAAAGCATGGATTGAGAACCACAATATCCCTCTCCTTGACTGAACTCCCAGCAGTCAGTCGTTGTCAAATTGATAAAAATAATTATTTCGTTGTGACAACAAATGCGAGTGAATTTAAGAAAATGGAAATAGTAGATATAATTCGTAAGCGTTTTCTATAGTTAATAGAGTCTAACACAGAAGAGTCCAGGCTTCGGAAGGTGTTTGCCAAAGAACACAGTACTCCATCCTTCATAAAAGGGAAGAACGGAGTCTGGACGACTGCCAATGAGCAGCTGTTAAATGCACTTCTTGACGCCCATCTTCCGGGCATTGGGGAGATAGTCCCGTCGGTCGGTGTCGAGTTCTGCAGAACGGCACCTAGAAGATGGGAAGGAGGAGCTGATTAGCTCTATAGTCAGTAAAAAAGCGATAAAATGGGTGGTTCGTTCTTTTAACCCCTTAAGGCGTCGAGGTTGATGGACTGAAAGACTCGTTGTAAATATAGAAGGCACTAAGGTATATATAATAGCATGGCTAGTACCGATTTATAAGTGCTGCTTGAGGCTATGTCTCTTGCCCAGGGCATGGCAGGAAGTGAAGATAATCTTCACTCCAAAGGCAGGCAGAACGTGCTATATCGAGCAAAGGACTTTAGACCTATCAATCTCTCCTACTTCATGCTTAAGGTCTTAGACAGGCTAATAGAGGTACACATAAGAAGTGTATGGCAGGGTGTCAGTGGTAGGCAGCATGCCTATAGAAAAGAGAAATCCATAGAGTTGGCACTACATGAAGTGGTGTTCATTATTGAGGAATCCCTGGAATATGAGGAGTACACTCTTATACTCTATGTACTTTCCTGGACATTGAGGGGGCTTTCAATAACGTGAAGACCTCACATAATCGACTGAGATGGGTTGGAGTTGATAAGGGTCTATGTCACTGGATCAACTATTCAACTCAATGCTTCTCAGTTGAAAGACTAGGTGATGGTAGTGTGATAAGAGCAGTCTATAAAGGAGGTCTATGGGAGGTCATTTTTAACTTATTACCGCTAGACTTTCATTGCAGAGGTGTATCGGTAATTAGTGCTATCAGGCTGAGGGCGTAGGCCTGCTGGATGGAGAGGGGTTTTGGGCTGTAGTGATTGCAGGATAAAACAGACTATCATCTCATGCTGACTTTTAGTGAGGGTGTTAATGCAATGATGCTCACCAGGATATTTCCATCCATCCGATATTTCTATTTTTACGAGTGGTTCCAAGACGCGTGTGGGCACTAGGGCTAGAGTGGACTTCAGAGATCTCTAGTGGCACGAGTTTTATAGACTGCCTGGCAAATGCAGTGTTTTCAGGCAGAGCTCGCAGCGATTTATTAGACGGCAATATTGGTATCCATGTATAGACAGCCCTCACGGTACATCCGTATATATACCGATAAGAGTTGACTATTAGATACTATGTTTGGTACCTGTCCATAAGGATGATGAGTTGACTAAAAAGGCTCTAAAATGGATAGCTTAGTAGCGGTGGAACTTTAATAAGGGAAATCATCAGGGGCACCTATCAAAAGGCAATCCTTCGGTGGACCAGCAGGGATACCTGCCGTATTTCGAGGCAATTGTGGCAAGCATATGACAGGAAAAAGACAAGAGAACTGCTTAATGGCAGCAGAATAAATACCAGGAATCTAGTAGGGGTCACTGAGCGAAAGAAGACCATGCTAGAAGAGTGGGTAAAGTGCCGCACGTGCTTTGCGAGTGCCCCACTTTGATGAATAAAAGAGCACGGCTATTGGGTAGCTACTTCTCTTCAAGTCTGAATGAGCTGCACAGTAAAGAATTCAGATATATTCTGAGTTTTCTGAGAGAAGGAGGATGTATCTAGGTAAAAAGTCTTAGAGATAGGCTGAGTTTCCTAAGGGAAGCAGGATGGATCCGGGGCGGTTTGAAATTTTATCCCATGAGGTCTAAGGGCACAATCCACCCACTAGAGGTCTTATTGATGCAGACTAGTCGTATAGCGGCACCCATTTTACCTAGCCTAACCTAACTTAAGTTTTTTCTGTTAGAAACATTTAAGCGAAGGAAAATTTACTTGAACTAATTTTACTTCAGGTGCACGAATACACTGGGTACGTATATGATGGGGAAATGGCAAATAAAGATGTTTAACATGCATGTATTGGTTCAAAAATTACGTTTATGCTCAACGACGAATGTTAATAAACAAATGAATACGTTTTAATTGTAGAAAACAAAAATACAATTTATGTATAAAAGAAAATGTTGTGTACCTAGATTTTAGAATGGAAGTTTAATTGAGTGCTTTTGATATACTCAACTCATATACATGCTTGCAAATTAATCCATGAAATAAATTCTCTCAACAAAAGACCACAGTAAGACACCTTTGAATATACTTAACTTTGGGTCTGTCCATGGACAGAAAAGATAAATGAGCCTTGAATAATAATGTATTGATGATAAAGCGATGTCCATAAGGATGAAATGGTTGGTTGGTTACTTCTCTGTGCTGCTGAGAAGAAATCAATAGAAGGATAAAAGCCCCGGAAATTTTATCGAATTTTTCATGGGTGGAGAAAGGATCCATCTTAAAACTGCAATTAAGTACTGGTCCTTGAGGATAAAATCCGATGTAGCAATGATGGATTGTTTCTCAGAAAACTGTTAAAAAAGAGAAAATCATGCTCGATACATTGGATTGCTTTTAAAAATCTCTTCAAGTTTGATGATTTAAACGATGTTCCAAGCCTTGATGAGATAAGAGGACCAAGTTCTTCTAGATTTAATATTTCTTCGATTTAATTACATACTTAAATTTTGTTAGATTGATAAACCTTGATACATGCATATTAGATGAGAAAATGGCTTAACTGAAGTCTGAAGATGGAAGATTTTTATTTTTATAATCACGACAATGGCTGGTTTCATATATTTTGAAAGAGATTTTGTTGGTAATGATATAGTAGATTGGTTTAGTATTTTGGTTAAACGCTATATTTTGATATTTTTGTAATTCGTGTTGAATAGGCTTGCAAAGCATTCAATACTGAACTTATTACCAACATGTGACGCATCCTCCAAAAGTAGAAATTCTTTAAAAGCATTGTTAAGTTTGTAATGATTGTGAGTAGGTGATCAGAGATAAACCATACCGAGGAGACCTCTGTGATCGCTGAGTCGAAAAGTTAGATTTTTCCTGCATTCTTAATGCATTTTTAGAAATTCATTGAAATTATTTTCAATGAATTTCAGTTTGCTGTAGACGAGAAATGATCCACCTGTAATGATAGTCCGTCTATTAAATTATGGGTTGTCTGAATTAGGTAATAATGGAAAAAATTCGGACGTCCAGGGTACTCTCTTTGGACGTCGAAATATAAAACTCGTGTAAAATGCGTTGGCTGTTCCTAATAGCTTGAAAAAATGCATGCATGCAGAGTTGTATGCATACTTTGACAAGGAATACCCTTTTGGAATACTTCATACAAAGTCCTATCATATACAGCTATAAGTAGCTCGGAGTTAAACCTGAAAAATGATGATAAAAAATCCAAACTTTTGACTTTGAAGCATTGTATATCCGGAGAGTGAAGAGGAGAATGGAGGTTATTTTATAATATGTAATTCGATGCGGGTTCTACTACTAAAAATGACGTACAAGCAATAGCCACAGTATACAAGCTTTTATTGATACAGGGTGTTTCATTAAACAGGGCGGTAGAATCGATTGGAGTTAGTATAGGTACTGCTTTTAAATAAAGCAAGGATTAACCATGATATCAATTTAGAACTCTATCAATATACGATAATAGATGTGAACTAAATTCGATACTACGCTTTAAGGCAAGGAAGCTTAGTTTCGACAAAGTACTATTTAAAGATATTTTTCAGTCTTGCTGGATTTTCTACAAGTCTACTAGGAAAATTTGTATGCTAAGCCTAAGGAACTGTGGAAGCTATGAAATTCGTTACCTGTTTGAATGATCAACAATTTTCTTCGATTTATGTTAAAACTGCGGAGTACTTTATATCTCCGATTTGGATGAAACCTTTTTGTTTCCCCGAATCATGCCCCAACCCCCACTAGGATGGATAGAAATTTCGTGATTTTACGATGTAATTCAATTTTTAAAAAATGATATCTTGAGAACGATGCAACCGATTTTTTTGACTGAAACGTTATATGAAACTAAATTCTTTTATTTTTCCTAAAAAAAAAACCCCAAGACCGAACAACTGTTTTTGTTAGTAATAGAATGGTGGATGGATAGGGGTGTTGGGCACTCCAATATAGTCCAGAAAATAAACTGTAGTTATTGCAGGGAAGAAACAGATTACAAAGTACCAATCCTGACTTTTGTTGAAGGTATCAATGCAATGATGCCCACCAGGAGTTGCTGGGATGGGAAAGAGTTGTTCGTAGCAACCGATCTTTCCCAAGACAAGTGCGGGCACAGGGGCTGGAGTGTACTCCAGTAACCTACAGTGGCACGAGTCTTATAGACTACCTGACAAATGCAGTGTTTCTCAGACAGAACTAGCAGCGACTTATCAAGCGGCAACATTGGTATCTATGAGGAACGATTTCTGCAGGAGCTTTAAGCACTCAAAGGAAATCGAATCCGTCCAACACGTGCTTTGCGAATGCCCCGCTCTCATGAATAAAAGAAGCAGGCTACTGGGTAGCTAGTTCTTTTCAAGTCTGGGGGGAGCTGCAAGACAAAGAATTTAGAATTTACCTGGGCGGAAACACAAATGCCTCGAGATTAGTTAAGAGATACTCGTGAGAGAGGCTATAAAAACCCTATTGTTGATCCAATGAAATTATAGCCATATGTGTAACCATCTGTTCTTTGTAGGCAGAGAAATATTTAGCTATCGCGATGTTGTGGTAGATACTATGACCTGGTACACAAAATAGGACTGTTTCGCGTGTATTACCGAAGCAATCACTGAGCGGAGTATCGCCCTTAATGCTTTGCAGACGATTTTGTAGTCTACATTGCATAGAGTTAGTGGCTTCTAGTTCCCCATTCTCTGTAAATCTCCTTTCTCTGGAATCAAGCGCATAACAACCCTCCTCCAGCTAGAAGGTATGTCCGAATGTGTCTCAACCGCTGAATTGAAGACCTCTAAAAGGTCAGGAATTAATGAAATCTTGAAAAGTTTGAAGAATTCTGGAGTCAAGCAGGCATAACCAGGTGGAATGTGTCACCTTAGATCCTTTGTTGCACCGATCATATCCTCCTATATGATCACTATATCCAGAGCTCTTTACTCTCTTCAGAGGAAGTAGGAATCATCTCAAGGAATTCATGAGTGGTCGAAGATGTTGTCGACGTCGATTAAGAATAGTGACTATGTTCTGTGTGTACTCGAATGTATTATGATAGACGTTGTCCGTTGAGTACTTGTCCAGATTCATCAATTATCGATTCGACTTCACAAGAAACAGTACGTCGGCTAGTTACCTGAAAGAAGCACACGGTTGTAGAATCGCCTTCCCTCAGCCAGCGTGATTGGCTACGAAGCAGCTGTGGCTGTAGTTTTATCTGATAAGCGTTCCTTTAATCTATTAAAAAAAAGAATCAACTCCGGCTGGATTGGGAGAAAAGATTCTTCGGGTGACAAGCTGGAAGCTTTATACCCGCTTAGGTTGAGATTTGTTTCGATAAATGATAAAATTTGGAACTTTCCAACATCTCTCTTGGGCTGATAAAAATATACCATACCATGCGATATACGCCATCCCCCCGTAGTAGTCACCACGCAGGAGCTATAACTATATGAATTTGCGCTAGTATTCGTGAACCCTGGTGAAAATAAATGAGTATAACTTTTAAGTCACCCTATAGAATTTTGGCAGGCCTTGGTGTTTTTATTAGCTTACAAAAATATATTTTTTATTAGGCATTTCTTAGTTGCGCGCTAGCATTTTAAATAGCCTGGTTCTCTTTCAATAAAAATTTCATAAAGATCGTTACTTATTTCAGTAATTTTCGACTATCTGACCTAATTTTATTGCCCATTGTTCATTATTAAAACCACAGTTGATGTCCTTTTTTACTAGAAAACAATTGAATCCCAATACCCTCCAATAGGTTCCAAAGATCAATACAGAATGTAATTGGTTTACACAAGCCACATCGTAAAAACTTGATAGCTACGTACCACAGAGAGATAGAGAGCAAGAGAAAAAGAGAAACAGAGGGAGAGGGGGGAGAGATAGAGAGAGAGAGAGGTATGTTAGGCTCTTTAGTAATTTTAATCATACAAACTATACAGGGTGTCTCGTATATAGGGTGTCTCGAAGGCCACAGATAGGCCATGCTTAGGCAAACAAAAAAATTTATGAGTGGCGGAGTGAAATCATTACGGTTTCCGAGATAACGGGACTTTAAAATATTGGGAGTGTTTTTATAGATCACCTCTAAACTTCTGAACGTTCCACCCTATGATGATGATTTAAACTTTGGTATATAGATAATCGTTGGACCTTTCCAATGGTCTATAAATTTTTTCCCTCACACCTTTTCCGTTTTAAAGTTATGGCTCAACAACAAATTAAAATTATTGAATTTTTACTCGTTTTTGTTTATTTAACTACTATTTTTATCAAAAAACACGTCAATCAATATAATATCAATTTTTCATATTGAATTTGAAAAGTCCAGAGTCTTATCTTTAAAATCACCTATCACACACTGTACCGGATATGTGACCCTTTTCTGCGAATTTTTGCACTTTTTCGTAAGCATCCCCAGCGAAAATGACTGAAAAAGGTCATTTCCAATAGATAATTGCCTAATTTCTGGCACTTATTGAACTTGATGATCTATAAAAACATACCCATATATTTTAAAGTCCGTTGTCTCGGAAATCGTTACGATTTCCCTTCAAACCACCCATACAATTTTTTTGTTAGTCTAAGCATGACCTATCTGTAGCCTTCGGGTGCCAGACCACATACGGGACACCCTGTATGTGTACTAATTTAGTATAGCGATAACTCCTAAGTAGAGACCATCTCCCGGGTTTGGGGTATGTGGAAGGAATCTCTTGCTATACCGATAGGCACCTTGATCTGAGACAACCCTGTACCTCTCCGATGGCATCTAGAATAAACCACGTTCAAATTCCTTCCCCATTAACCAACCGAAGCACTTAAAGCATTACTACTGTTTCCATATCCTCAAAAATCGATGAACGATAACCAGTAAAGCAATTGAACACTTTTTAGAATAGGGACAAAAAAGTCGACTCGAGTTATTGAATGAAGATTTAATAGTAAGATACTACCAATACAATTGCGAAACTCCCATTTGCTTCAATATACGCTTGTTGAGATTCCTGATTTTTCCCAATTATCTAATTGGTTTAACACTATAGAGCATACGCGCGGGAGACTTATGTCCCCAGTGTTTGATTTTGCTGCTAATTATGATGTGTGGCTGAGATAAAATGAAAACCTAGATAAGCTCAATTTAATAACCAGTCTACGCAATAAGTAACTTGTTATCGCTTGGTGTGTTTGTTCGTCTGTGTAAAGTTAAGGGGACTAGGGTACAAATAGCTCCGCGGGTGTGATTGTGGAAATTTTCAAAAGGTACCTAATAATTATTGTTAATATTTTTTCTAATTGCTTTTTACCTTTTAGTTTAATATTAGTTTAGTTTATACCGAGTGTCCTGTAAATGTCGTAATATCCGAAAGCTACAAATAGATCGGGAGATTCCGAGATAAAGGACTTTAAGATATTTGGGTATGTTTATAGATTATCCTGTAACATCGGAAACGTTCATATCCTATGATAATCAAATAAAACTGGTCGATAGCTAATCGTGGGCCTTTCCAATAGACTATGAACTTTTTCCATCATCTTTTCCGTTTCGAAGTTATGGCTCAACTCAAAAGAAGTAAAAATTTCGGAATTTTTTACTCGTTTTTGTTTATTTAACTAATATTTTTATCAAAAAACACGTCATCAATACCAATTTTTCATATTGGACTTTTGAAACCCAAAACCTTAGCTTTAAAATGACCTATCATACTCTGTACCGAAAATGTAACCCTTTCTGTGTTGCTTACACTTTTTCTTAAAACTCTCCAGCGAAAATGGCCGAGTAGTTAAATAAAAAAGAATGGGTTATAATTTCGAATTTAAAATTTTGTTGAACCTTAACTTCAAAATGGAGGGGATAACCGGAAAAAAATTTAGAAACTACTACAAAGGTCCAACGATTGTTAATCGAAGAAGTTTTAAATCATCATCACAGGCTGTAACGTTCAAAAGTTACAGGATAATTTATGAAAACAATACGAAATATCTTAAAGTTCGTTATCTCGGAAACCGTTAGGATCCCTCCCCCCCTCCCTCCCACCCATATATTAATTGCTCATATTAGCAAGACCTATCCATACCCTTCGAATATTACACCACTTACGGGACACCCTGTAATTTGCGTGGAATTGCATAAAATTAGGTGCGATTTCTATTGTTATTAGCATAATTAATGAAATTACGCATCATAAAAACAGGAATATCTCAGAAACGGTATCATTTGCATGTGCATGTGCATAGTCAAATTATAAGTAACATTCCGGGGTCCCCTAAATCTTGTAAATAAACTGTATAGTAATCATGCATTTTGGCGGGGAAAATCGTTAAAAAATCGTTTGAAAAATTTTTCGTTCCAATTTTCTGATTTTTACGTCCTGCAACTTAAGATTGAAGATGACAGTAACGCTGGTTGGGCATTCATTGCAAAGGCTTAGGACGGTTCACCTGAGATAACTCTTGCCTTGATGGGGTGCAAAATGGAAACAGTGCTAAAAATCCTAAACCCCTTACCGCCGAAACGACGCGTCTTTCCACCCCTTCACAGTACAATTTTTTGTTTGGCTAGGTGAATACAATCACCTCCTTCTCTATGGATCACCTACAGCGGAACACCCTGTATATGAAAACTTTTAATATTTAAATAACTGTAATATAGTTATTAACACTATTTTATTTTATACTCTATTTGACTGAGGAAAACCACTTCAAAAATGGGGTAAGCATGCACCCCACGCGAGCTCTTATGAACCAAGTCAAGTCGGGGCGCGTGTGCTCTAGTGTTAAGCATTTACAATATGAATATCATTATCCGGTGTGACCTATTAACTTGATGTGAAAAGAATTGTGCCGTATAATATATCGCTTTGATTTTATTACAATCCCTGTCGCGACGGTGTTTTTTTTTTACATTACAATTACAATTCTTCTAATTGGTTATGACACCTTCCTCAATACAATTCTTGTGTAATAGATACTATAAGCCTCTTCTTATATTTCCACTTTTCATAATTAAACAAAACTTTGAAAAGAAAGCAAATGAAAATGTCAACTACGTAGGAAAAAGTAAAAGCTCTCAGAAGATACACAATTTCAGCTTGAAAACCAATAGGAAACTTTCTTGATTAAAATTTAGGGAAAACCAATTTAAATAAAGTTCTTGGTAGTCAAAGAAAATTCAGTTTCCGAAGGCGTCGAAATTTCTAATTACCTTCATCCCCCATAATTTTTAAAAGCATTCTGCCTCAAATTTTATGTCTAATGGCATTGAAAAATTGAGGTAATTAACTTAAAAAATTTGGCAATTTTAAGTGTGTTGCATAAGCTTCTGCTTCCATTATATTGCATATATTGGATATATTCGTTGAAGAGAAAGAGGAACCAAAGGATAGACGCTTTTAAGAGCTTTTGTATTAAGCAACCGTGCTTGATGGAATATAGAAAATACAGCATCTACATTATCTTCTAAATTATACATTCAAATTTCAACAACTAGGAGGTCAGCTGGGAGTCAGCTGGTTTAAACATTTAGACGGCAACAGGTTGAAGGATGGTCTTGCTTAGAATATATGAATACATTTGGGTTCATTGTAAGCCCTAATAACTGGCATTTTTATTTATGATATATTATCAAGCAGGTATCACTAGAAAGTGACACAAAATTAATTTAAGTCACACCATCCCAACATGTAAAACTTGTTAAGGTATGAAATGAGAACTTACCGTGACACTGATGATGGGGAAATTGCCCGAAATGGTCTTGTAGCCAAAAGATATTACTTCCGAATGAAATTATTCTCTATCCAAAATTTATTTAAAATAAACTTAATGTAGTTCCAGTTCGAAACTTAAGAATGCGCCTCATTAGCAAGATGTAGTCCGATATTTGGTAAAAAATTGACGTTAGTTTTATGTACGGAAATTACAGAATTTCAGTTTCTTCCATTTGCTTTTATTTATTTTTGCATAATTTTTAAAAATTATCTTCTTCTTCGTACAATAGTGACAAGTATCGACATTTGTACCCATTTTTCGTGGTGTTATAGGAGATGATGTTTTCGTCCGAAAAGGGTGATGGATGCTCTCTTTCTGACAAATGTGTCTGCTTTCTCGATTCCATCAAAAACCAAGTGTTCTGATACCCACTGAAAATTTCCTACATGGCTAAATGCCCATAATACATATATTCATCTGTCCTTAGGTGATTAAAAGTGTTTCAGTATCACTTGGCTGTATATATTTTATTATTCGTATATAAGCGGCTGAAGTTTTCATATGCACATCTAGTGATTTATATACTCGTATATATCAATAATAGAGGATGAATGATGACACCGAATACACGTGTTATTCATTTAGTATAAACCCAGAAAAGTCCGCCGATATCTGAAAACAATGAAGAGAACTAAATTAGTAATTAGATTGTACAAAAAATTGTACGTAGATAACAAACTAAGCTTTTGAAGATAGGGAAAGAAAAACTTCTGATGAGACCGATGGCTGGGGCGAAACTAGTTAAGCATCGCCAAATAGGAGCCTACACAGCAGCGCTTGAGAATCTGCTACCCAAAGTAGATGTTACGCAGGACAGTGCGTATACGATAATTTAACATTATATATATTGTTTTGCATCTTATCTTGATATGGTTTAACAAAAAATTTGGTAACAGATTTTTGAGGGATTCATCTTCTTCGCATTTTTTATGTACCGAAATCTCCTCAAGTTTGTAGAAAATAAGTTCTAAAAATACCAGGATGGTCGCTTGGAAAATTTCCATTTTAGTCTTGTAAAGGATAAAGTATAATAATTACATGTAATATTAATTTTAAGTTAGATCAACATATTCGGTTCCAGCACTTCCGCTATTAATGAAGATAAATTTGAGTCTCAAGCACTCATTGTCAGCGTTGTGTGATTTTTTTCTTGTTTATGTGTACTTACATCTACATTTGCTTCCGTATTTTCTTCATAGTTTCTTTCAATCAATGAAGTATTTTGACCATTTCCAATTCACAGGTATACTAATTTGACTATATACATATATTACTATAAATCGTTATAAAAGTAAGGATGCATCGCGTAGACACAAAATACCTAGGCCTTAAATATTGCTTTCTAAAGTTAGCTAAAACAATTCAAAACACTATACATATAGCTTATTGTACTCGCAACTGAAAGCATCTCACATATTTTTAATTTTTACTTCGAAAACTCTATAATAATCAAAAATGAAACGAAAATAAACAAATAAAATGTTTTTGGACATCAAATCTACCACTATACACTTTAAGAAACGTCAATCTCACCACGCTTCAAAGAAATGAAAAGAACAGTTCCCAAATGTCTCTCCTTCAACTAATACGATTCCAGTAATCACTTTTCAACTGAAAGACGCAGTATGGTATATCTGTGTAACTTAATCATAACTGAGTAACGATGTTGAAACGGTTTAATGCCATCTTAATAGTTCATTTATTCCCTCATTTGCACTATTTGTTTCTCGATAATTCAGCGGTTAAATTTGAACATTCTTATAACAAATTTGTGGCATGGGAGTTTCAACAAAACTAAGAAATTAAATTTACAGGAATAAATTGACGTCACCCTATTTTGCAACCATGGTCTCACAATCACTGCAGTTACTGTGCAACTTCAGTTACAGATTGTTGTTTGGGTAGATTCGTCCCAGCCATGGATCTCATCAGAAGTTTCTCCTTCCTTATCCTCAAACGTTTATTTTGTTATCTACGTACTTTTTCTGTACAATGCAATTACTGATCTAGTTCTCTTCATTGTTTTCAGATATTGGCGGACTATTCTGGGCTTTATACTATATGAACAATACGTGTATTCGGTGACATGATCGCTGTATAATTTAGCAAAGAAAATTATGTATATATATCATTTAATTATATATATATATATAATTTAACGAAATATAATGGTAGATCTGTATTTTGCACTATATATTCCTGCCCCTACTGCTTTCCCGGTTTACGGACCAAAAAGCGTCCATTTTTAATATTGTATCCTTCTCTTGAATGGCAGACGAAGGTTGTTTAATATCATGTTCACTATTAGATATTATTTATTTGTTTGGTTTTAGTATAGTGCTGAGACTTTTTGAGTTCCATTCATATTAAGGGCTCCATACACTATTAGTGCAGCCTCTTTTCAATAATTATCCTGAGTGCCGGTAGATTTAATAGTGTTTCTAGAGCCATAGTAGATAGTGTGTGTAGGCCACCTTTTGGATTTTAGTCAGTTTCCTGAATGTTGCCTTTTGTCTACACTTGTTCCAATATATTGCTGCAGCATAGGTGATAATTGGTCTAATTACAATTTTGTAAAGTCAGATCATTATGTCTGACTTGAATCCCCATATCATGTCAGTCAGTTTTCTGGAGTTCTACAACGTTTTTATACCATTCGGGTATTGCAAACAAACCGAGATTGACTGTTTATTATTGTAACGCTTTCTCACATATTTAATTTAATTTTTATTTATTATTGAAAGAATTACACAAAATATCCTGATTTGATAATCTAAGATTGAGCGACTCATTTAGAATTATCTCGAAATATTTAGAGTTTCTTTGGGCATTGAATCATCCGCGCCAAAGAGGGTAGGGGTACTTATATTTCACATTTTTCTTCTTTTAGGGAAAGTTACAATTGATGTTTTTTTGGAGTTGACTGAAAGCTTGTGTACAACACACAAGTCTTGACCAAAATTTAGGAATTCTTAAAGCTTTCTAGAAAGCTTGCCCCCGTAACTAGCCTTGGTAATATTGCAACGACATCAGTATATGTAATATTGTGATTCAATTTCTTGGTTGTTTAGTTTAATTAAAAACTCGTGAATTACCATGGATCACAGCACTGAAGTTAGGACTTCTACTTGTAAACATCTTTTGTTGGTGCACACCTTTATAGTGTTTCATTAAGCAGCTGCGTTTTAATTTATTGATTTTTCTATACCATGTGTAAGTTTTAGCACAGTTAACTCAGTTCATTTACCTTTGTCTTACGACAATTAGTTTAGATAGTCATGCAAACTTTCAGATACAACTTGTTTTCTAGTTTAATGTTAAAAAATTTTCTTTTTTAAAGTTCCTTTTACATATTTAAATTTTTTAAATTTTAGTCCACTCTTTATCTATTTTTATATATTTTAGTCTTTGAAAATTTTATAATCGATTATGGATTATTTCACTACGACCACTCTCGAAATAAGTCCAAATGCTTCTGGATCTGCACTGGTAAATTATCTCTGGGGCTTTTAAAGTTCAGTACACCTAATATGTAGTAAAACAAGATCCTGACTATAATCCATCTTCCCATATCTGTTATTTGAATGAAAGGTATTTCTATAAGAGTTAATACACAAACTCACGAATCACGCATGGAATGCCCAATCATATAATGGCCAGACTACCCTTAATTAAAAATAATTTATTTTACTTTTTTTTTTTTTAATAATCTCCAATCAATCGGTAGTATGTACAATACGTAAGTAAAAAGAAAAATTAAGCTGCTTATCTTTTTCTGGGCCCTACTACTAAGTTGCCAGGTATAAACAGGTGAGTTCGCATTATTAATTTACCCTCATCTGTTATTTAAATGAATTGTATGTGTATCAAAATGAAGGTAATTTTAACGCGAACTCGGTAGTATTACTTAATTTGTCTAAGCAAAAGTGGTCCAGGCTTACGGTTGTCGTGCTTTGAAGTACGAATAAAAAAAGACACAGAATAGCAGCATCAAAACAACAACTAATACCGACGAATCCCAGCATGTTTGTTTTTTTTTTATGATAAATAAATTATAAAATAAAAAATAATTAAAAAAATGTCAAAAATATTATAGAAAAGCCCTGGGCAAGTGGAACAAAAATCTGCAACACTTCGCTCGAATATACATAAAATCAACGATGCCTCGAACTGATGTAGGGAAATTTATTCTTTAGAATTTTTATGCATTATTGGAGTATTGTATCTGAAAATTATTTTTTTTGGGTTCCATACCCAAAGGGTAAAAACGCGCATCCTATTACTAAGCCTTCGGTGTGGGTCCGTCTGTATGTCACCGGGCTGTATCTCCTCAACCTTAATAGGTAGATAGTTGATATTTCTAACAAATAATAAAAATAAAATTAAAGGGGGCCCCATGCAAGAAACGTGAATTTTTCGGCGTTTTTTTTTCGCTTTTCTCATTCATATAATAATGAAGTAGGCATAATTTTTTCAAATCACATCTTTGTTTGAGAAAAAAAAAACTTGTTCCGAAAATGAATAATAACTTACGCATTTCGTCTGCTTAAGACATCATCAGGGTTTGCATTAAAACAAGAGCCGAGTCAACTACGTTATGCTAATTGCATACTACATACATGCGCACGCTAAGAGCTATATATATGCATACAAACCGAGTTAACCAAGTTACAAATTTACCAATACGTTAACCGAGCTAAACACGAACAAAAGATCATCGATGAGTTGTATTAAAATTTGTTGACTAATGCTCAAACTTAATTCGGTTAGGATTTAAAAAGGGGACTCCTATTATAAAAATCAATTTGATCATTCAACAAAGCATAACCGTCATCATCAGCCTTTCTGATTTCTAATATTTCATATCTATCCAGTACTGGTCCTCCAGAAATATTATGTAAAAGTTCTATATTTTGGGTAGTTCATTTATGTCCAGTAGATTTTAGATGTTTGGCAAGACCTGAAGTTGGGTTATTTGAATTAGATGAAGGCAATTAAATGATAAGTCCTTACCGTTTTAAGAGAAAGCTGAGAAGATAAAGAAAGATGAATATCTACATGTGTGAATTTAAGACAATTGGAGAAAAAAGTCGAAAAGTGGAAACAGGTGGGGCTTTCAGTTCAGAAACCCAAGGCAAACAGGCGAACTATGAAGATTTTCATCTGTCCTCCCATAACGGAGGAGAATTTTATTGAAGTACTTTTGAGTTTTCATACAAGGTTTAAGGTATCCATACTACGTATTCTACTATATAAATATTTGGGTTCTTTTTGTATTGCTTGTATAGAAGTATTTTAACAAATGAAAATAAATATTTTCTTCATATTTGCTAGTCTATATCTATTTATTATTTTCTTCACCTATTTATCTTCTGTCTGCTTATCCAGTGTCCAGCGACGAACGAAGCTAAAAAGAAAAGCAAACGAATTAATAAAAATCTAATTAATTTAAAATACTTAACTCTTAACTTAAGTATAAAATATAACTTAATTACATGAAATGAATCATCTTAGAATAAGAAAACAATAACCAATTTACATGAAAACGACAAATTGTCCAACTTACCCATACAAAATTTAAATGTAAGCAAATACTTGCAAAAGCAACAAGAACACCGTGGGAAATTGAAATTATGTAATAATTATTTCAATGTCCATCACTTTAAATTTAAACTAATCATTGAATTATAGTCATGGAACAAATTAGCTATCACAAAACACTTTGCAGCGAAAAATTTCAAGGAAAATTCCATGCAAATTTTCACCTCTGACATTTGTCTCAAGGGAAAACAATTTACTCAAAAATTGAATTTTCAAAGGTTTGTAAAAAGTATAATCTCAATAAAACTGAAGTTTATGAGTTATTGAAAAGATTTTTCATATAAAAACAACTTCCTGTAAAGATTTTCCGCGAAAAACAACAAATGAAAATCTCACCTGAAGACAGGTTAAGATGACAAGTGTCGTAAACAAACGAATTTTCTTATAAATTAAACACACACAAACACTAACTAGTGCACACAACACAATTTGCACAACTTAATTTTATATTAGAACGCACTTATCTTAACAAAACGTATAGAAAACTCGCGACCTCGAAACCGCGAAACGAATTTACAAAAATCGCGCGGAAGTGTCAGATGTTGATATACCGCCAAAATATGGCACATGAATTCAGGGTATTTTTTAGCGAGGAATCCGACGCCGGTTTTAAAAAGGTGGAGAAATATTTTCGTTAAAAAATGTTTAATAATTTTTGATTTCTCATATAACTAATGAGAAGAAAAGGGATAGCGAGTGGAAGCGAGATAGCTAAAAATTACATTCCACAACGAATTCTCTCAACACGGACGACAAGAATTTAATTGCGCCATGTTATAGCATAATTTGGAATTTTAATTTTTATTCGATGAAATTAATTAAGTGACAGAATTTTTTTTATAATAGTTTAACATTAAATTAAAGTTCCTTGTACATGATAAATTCAATTCCAATACTTCCCAAATCGGGTTAGCTGGAATATATCTGCGGATTATCCTTTGTTTGCTTAAATTTTGTAATTTTAATAGCATACTAATATCATAAATTTGAAGGATTTTCTAGATTTACTGTAGATAAGTGCTTAGATGTGAATTAGAGTGCTTAAGACAATCTGCATATGAAGTTTTTATTAAATCGAAATGTAACTCTATTTATGATCGTTCTGATTTTAACATACCGCTACACAAACCTAATCCACCAAAGATAATATCATCACATGTGGCTGTTCCATTACGCACGTGCTGAAAGTACAGTGTTATTAAATAACAAGGGGATTTTACATCAGCTTATTATAACGGGTGGCACAAAAGTACTGGCACTATAGAAATTACTTATATTTTTTTATATGACAGCTCCTGTCATTCTGATATTCAAAATTGTGTAGTAAACAAATGTAAAATTAAAAAAAATTAACATGGACCGTTATGTTCCCAAGAACATGGAATAATGGTGTCAATGTTTTTACGGAATAATTGTTAGTGTTACGGCAAGTTATGGAAAATGTTATAAATAGGGCTGAAATGTGCATCAACTCTTTAGGTCACGATCATCTTCAAATCCTAATGCGACCAAATTTCATGGCACAAATATATATATATATATATAAAACTAATTCTTGTTTTCTAATTTAGAAAAGAGATTGTAGCTGAACCAAATAGGGTCATTACTTTTGCGCCACCCGTTACAATCATATGGTGTAACCTTTTTCTACATAGTGTTTTTTTCATAGTTCCAGGAACTATTTTCTGCCAATTAAATTATTTTGTGATCTTACAGGAACCAAGCTAACTTGTACAAACATTTTTTGGTGGTTCCATCCAGGAACCAAGATACTGCGTAAATATTCAGTTTATTATTTAAATTTATTTTTAGTAAAAGCATAATGAGGACCAAGATTCTAGCAGGACGCTAGCATGGATTAAATCAGCTGATAGTTGACAGCACCTTCATTCGGTGAGCATTGAAAACTATCATGTGAAAAAGTTTCTTTGCAGAATTATTTTGATATGCTACTGATAATCCAATGATGACACCCATACAAAGAGAAAGACGCGCATATGTACAAGTGAGTAACGTTCAAAGTACTCCAAAAAAGTATGCAAATCCTTACAGCACATCAGAACTTGCAAAATGAGGAATAGATTCGGATATGTAACACAGCTAGTAACAGCATTACATTAACTTTCAATTGAGCCCATAGGGCTTAATGTCACAATCATTATGATATTATGAAGCTTCCTTAACTAAACATAAATCGAGAGAATTTAGTGCTTCTTCCTTGTGTCCCTCTGATAAAGAGTTCTAAAGTAACACGTAAATAAGTGTTTAACAAGGAAATCTTTAGACTTTTCTGTCATCTTTGCATTTTATATCCTCATAAATCCATTCGGTCAGAAAATTTACCTTCGAAGAAAACCTTTTTAATGCCTTCGGGTCAGCACCTTAAAGTGCTCATTTTCTCTCTCCGTAATATATATAAGTTCCTGGAAACCAAGCAAGAATGATATCCAGCTGTGCTCAAAACTTTATTAAATTTATGCATCCCAAAAGATAACTTGACTGTTTTAATGGAGCCGGTGGAACCTTCCGTATAAAACTCATACTAGTATACCAACTACTCGTACATACGTACTGGGTGTATTCCATTAATTTTAACTATATTTTGCTCGACGAGAATTTTTTATATTGTTTTGAGTTTAATTTATGAAATGGGGGACATTTTGATAGTCGTTGAATTAATTTTAATAATTAAAATTAATGATGCCGCCAGACAATAAAGTATTTCATATAATTTCATTTGTTATTCCAGGTGTGCGTGCGTATTTTACATGTTTTACATACTCGTACCATGGTTGGCAACTGGTTAGGCAGGTACACCACAAAAATGGGAGGGATATGCAAATAATTTTTAATTGTTTATTGAATTATAGCATTTGGCTAAAAGTATTTATTTTTGAGTGGAGCAACTGATTAGGACTATAAAAAAAAACATATGCAATTGAGAAATGTAGTACCTAAATATTACAAATTGATAAAATAAAACAGAATTTTATTCGTACAGGGTATTTTATTAATTTAATAAGATGTATTCTTAAAACCAAAGTATACTTCAAATTTTTGTTTTTATATTTGGAGGAATTTCAGCTCACACTTTTTATGACTTACCAGCATGGCAAACAGTAGGATGCCATTTTCAAAAGCATTCGTTTGCTCATCAGGTAATATAGCAACAAATATATTAATGCGATCATCAAGGAACTTGGAACCAAAGTAGAGATATTTGGAATATTTTATAATCTCCACATTTATAGTATTTTCATGGTGTTCTAAAACGTTATCAACTTTCTGCAATACTTCTGTTTAGAATTACAATCAGCATTTAATTTTATCTTTTTTTATTTTTATTTAAATTTAAGCAATAATAATTGCAATCGATTTTATAATTCAATTTGCTATACATAATTTCATCCATAAAATATTTGTCACCCTGTAGGGTTAAAAACTCAAGTAAAAATGAAACAAAATGATGCAATTGTTTAAAATGTAGATGTGTATGTACAACCACTAATCCGCCATTGTTTTGTTTTGTTGATAACGATTACTTGTGCCAACAAATTTTTACTAACTTCCACTCGAGTTTTTGTACGAAGCGGCAATAAGGTTAGGTTAGGTTAGAGTGGCGGCCTCGCGCGGGGATCTCTGCGATCAGCCTCACTTAGACCATTGCGGTCCATTGTGCTACCAACTTGATGGGAACCTGCTTGGGAGTGATATCCCAGTTTTAGTCGTTGTATGGGGCTTGCATATACTCTGCATGCTTTCCAAAGAGGCAGTGCCCTGTAATAACTGCGATAAGATTACGCACATCCATACGACTCCTTCTCAGCAGAGATTTAGTTCTACTAGGACAAACCTCGGGCCATAGCTATCTAGAAATCGCACATGTGGTCAGTTCTCCCCAACTGCGATTATCCAGCTTCCAGGCCTGTACGTCTAGAATTCTCTTCACTGATTCTAGAGGCCGACCTCTGCTAGACATATATTCATAGCTGAATCCTTTCTGGCCAGAGCATCCCAAGCTCACAGCGACACCATTGCCCTAGGCGCGATCTGATGCTGATCGAGTCCAGAGCTTTGATAGCAGCTTGGCTGTCAATACAAATTCTGATGAACCGATGGCTGGGTACAACGTAAGCTGTTTGCAGCAACCTTGCTGCTTTGCAAATGGCCAGGACCTCCACCTGGAACACACCACAGTGGTCCGGTAGACGGTACGATTCCTGTATTCCAGGGAGCTCCCACCCCCACATTCATTTTTGAACCTTCGGTAAAGACACATATATCAGTGTAAATATCTACGTGATTACCCTCCCACTCCTCTCTACTAGGAATGCTAGCTGAGAGCGCTTTGCCATAAACTAGCCTTGGAACAATGTAGTTCGTAGCTCCCCGCATACAGTCTTCAGGACAGAACTTCAATATACTGCTATGACCACTATCTGCTGTTGACCAGCAATTCGACTCCTTAAGGCTTAGTGCACTTTTTGCAGCTATACATTTCTCATGCATGTCAAGGGGCAGAAGCCGTAGCATCATCTCCATTGCTGCTGTTGGTGTTCTTCGAAGAGCTCATGTAATACCTAAATAGGCAGCTCTCTGTATTTTAGTAAGACTATTCAGGATAGTTGCTCTTTCAAGAGCATTCCACCACACCAGAACCCTATATGTAAGGATAGGTCTTGCAATAGCGGTGTAGAGTGCGAGGGTGTAATCAACATCGCTTGCCAAAAGTTTTCTTGCAGGCATATAGTCCAATGGCTGCCTTTTTAACACGCTCATTCACATTTATCGTCAAATTTAATTTGGAGTCTAGTGTTACTAGGTATTTGGCTTCAGTTTCAACCCTTAACTGACATCATGGGGTAAATTTTTACCACAGACGTCGAAAGCTTGAAATATTTTTTCTGTACCAAAGATACGCCGGCAGGCTTTTTGTATTCTCAGTGCAGTGCGTGCGCATGATCTTCGCGGACGTGTGTCGTGATACGACCAACCAGTGAGGCTGCACAACTACATGGGGTAAAGTTTTACTCCACGATGTTGTTAACGTAAAATTTTTTTCGTTGTTTGTATTAACATTTTCGTGTGTTTTTCAGCACAAAATCAAGATGGAAAAATTTCTCAACGGCCAGGAGCTTGCGATCATCTTGGTGCAAAGTGACAGCGAGGAAGAATCGCAATCATTAGCACCGTTGCATATCTTCGGAAGCGATTACGAAGATGCAGCTTCGGAACATAGCGATGATAACTCTGACACCGAGATGGAGCTGGATAGTGATGATGAGGGTGATGTGAGTACAGATGTTGATGTACCTTTGTCCCAACTTGCTTTTTACATCGGAAAGAATTGTTTTAAGTCGTCGAAACTGGCACCACCAGCTTCGAGAACTCGAGCTCATAACCAAGTTCGCCATTTTCACGGAATAAAAGGACCCGCTGTATGGAAGGAGAACTTGAATCCACTCGAGGCTTGGGAGCTACTTTTTACCAAAGAAATTATCGACATGTTTGTTTCATTCACCAATGTAAAGATAGCCTGCGTAAAAACAGTTCATCTTGGGTGACCAGCCAAAGTTACACTCATGCTATAAATGAAGTTGAGTTGAAGTCTATTTAGGGCTTAAGATTTTGACATCAATTTTCAAGTCCAATCACGAAGATGTCTCATCTCTTTGGAAAACAGACGGAACAGGTAGAGATATATTCCGAATTACTATGAGTAAAAATCGATTTTTATTTCTACTGGTCTGTCTTAGATTGGATGATGCCGAAACGCGAGAAGCGAGAAAAGCAGTTAATCGTTTGGCGCCTATTTCAGAATTGTTTGACCAGTTCATTTCCAATGTTGCGTTCATATATTCTGTGAAATCAAATGAGTCGAGAACCTCAAACTTGTCTATTCCAATGCAAAGTGTACTGAAACTAGCAGAACCTCTTTTCAATTCTTATAGAAATATCACAGCCGATAATTCGTGTCTAATTAATTAACGAGCTCAAGGCAAAAGGCTTGACATATGTTAGGACTCTAAGAAAAAACAAAAGAGAGCTGCGTATAGAGTTTCTTCACAGGAAAGATAGACAGGATAGTTCTTCAGTTTATGGCTTTACTTTAGACAAAACCATTGTATATTACGTAAGAGCTAATCAGTAGTGCTAATTTCTCCAATGCACCACAAAATTGAAACTGATTCACGAACGCAAAAACCAGAGATTATTGCGTTTTATAATTCAACTAAGGGTGCCGATGATTCTCCGGATCAGAAATGCGTAATATTTTAAGTGATAAGAAGAACTAGACGTTGGCCAATGGTAATATTTGGTACTATAATGAATATTTCAGTAGTAAATAGTTTCGTGATTTGGAAAGCCAGCAACGTCCATAAGAAAGAAAAGGAAATTGCAGTCATCAACATTGTCCCGGGAACTTGCTGGAAAGATAGATCACTTCTTAGGACCAGTTCTTTCTACATCGCAAGAAATTGAAGGACCACCTCCTGAAAAATTAAAATCTGGACGTTGTCATATTTAGAGTCGGAAAGATGACCGTACATGCACAAAATATTGTGATAAATATGAAAAATTTGTATGCAAGAAACATTCAGTGGATAAATTGGAATATCTGTCATATTGCGAAAACATATGAGGAACAAAAACTAATCATCATTACAGCGATTCAGTAATAAAAATTATTTCAGTATTTTTTTTTTTACAAAAATTAATGTCATATTTTGTCAGATGTTTCATACAAATGTAGTATAAGTTTTCTTTATATTTGTAATTTTTTTCCATATACTATTTGCTTTGGATAATTTAGCATAAAGCTTTTGGTTTCTATCTATAATTTTAATATTGCCATAACGAATTTAGTCGAACGCTGTTACTAAAGTTAAGAAAAAGTTAAGTTTTCAGTATTTTCTAAAATAAAGAGTTTCTAAATATATTTTTCGTTTATTTGGATTCTGTATGGTAGTATATATAGTAAAGTCTCCATTTCGGTCACACATTAAAAAATATTTGCTATTTTAATACATTTTTTTTAGTTTGTCCTATTGGGGTAATTTTTAGCCCCACGATATTAGTTGTGTATATAAAAATAACGATGTTAGTTAAGGGTTAAAAACAAGAGTAATATTACCCAGTTTTGTGGGGAACGAAAGTCGGACTATTTCGGACTTTGCGGGATTAAGCCCTGAACCGCAACTTATAGTCCATTTAAGAAGCTTTTGCAATTCTTTTTGAGTTAGCTCACTTATCGTCAGTAGAAATTTTCCCGAGACCAGAATGACTACGTCATCAGCGTATGCTACCGCTTTTATACCCTCCCTTTGTAAGGAGATGAGAATCCCATTAACCACCAATAACCACAGTCGGGGTGAGAGTACTCCACCCTGTGGAGTTGTTACGCACTTTTTATGTGAAACTGTTTTGCCGGCTAGCGATGGAGATAGGTGGGGTTTTGCGTAAGGCCAAACACTTGTATGGGCGCCACGTGTTTTTTTTCGAGTACACGAACACGATTTAAATTAAACAGTAGAGTGAGGCTCTATGCAAATTTTATTAACCGACTAATTATTATTAATCGCAGAAATACCACATCTACAGCATCCCGTTACGCTTTATTCAACAAAATACACTAAGCTCACAGTCCGTCAATCCTACAGCAGGGCAAATGAACACGCGAGAGACGCAATAAAATTAATAATATATATATATTTAAAAACACAATTAATTTCACAATCGACTTGTGTTGCACTGATTCGATGCACTTTTTTTAATTTCTCTACCGTTTGTTCCGACGTTGGGTCTGTTTCTTCAGATCAATTAACAAAACCCAACTTGTACTTTTGACCTTTTAACCTACTCACGACTGAAACTCGACTTTTGTACTTGATTGACCTATGACTGAAAATAGACTGAGAGCGAGACTTGTCCCAGTTCAGTGATCTATCAGAAAGCCCCCTATGCGATTAATCATTTCCGCCCATTATTTCTAGCAGCTTCCGGGTTTCACCTCAGCTAATAGGAGTAGGGGTATTTGTATTAAAATATCGAATCTCAAATATGATCTCGTTGACTGCAAAATTTGAAAAGCGTTTACATACAAATTATAGTGCAAGTATGTGTTATTGTTTGTATTAATTGTCGCGACTATTGCTCTTAATGCATTTATTGTAGGTAATCAAGAAGTGTGCTCATTGTTCACCTGCTCGTTTGCCCGAAACATACATAAGGGTAATGGATACTTATAATATTTATAATTTCTTAATTCTTATTCTAATTTCGATTTAAGTGATATCTGAGTAGATTCCTGGGATGAGGTGAGGAATCGAGCTGAATTATCCTTCCACATTGAGATGTGGAAATTAAGTGCGCTTTCCCGAGTGGATATATCCTGACCCACCTTAGGCTTTAGGCACGTTGTGATCGACTTTGAATCCGATATGGGGCTCTCCTGCAGCTATGTAATCCAATCGCCATTACATTTACTTACTCCTGAAAATGATAACAATTTCTGTGCAGAATCATCTAAATGCATTACTGGATTATTGTAGGACGACACACGTACACGTAATTCATTTTGCAAATTTGATAGTATAATATCATTTTGAATCCCTTTTTTTTAGATCACCACACCCATGAAGAAGTTAATAATGATAATTTCGCATGTAACAGAGTACATACCTATAGATACCTTCCTGCTAACCTTCTGTTACCAAGATCTGCCATTATTAGGCGGTTACTGAGCATTAAGTTAATCCATCTACATATATAAGATTCAACTCCTAGGCCAGTCAGGGCATCCTGGATGACCTGTAAACTAACATTGTTCAAGGCTCCTGTTTGCACTCGGCAAAAAGGTCAACGGTCTAGCATAGAATCGGCAAGTGCTTGCTCTATAAGCAGGCTCTTCCCCCCAAAACAATAACGCTAATTCTAGCGAATAATTCTTGCATTCAATGTGTCTTTGCAAATACTTTTATGAATATGACACCCAGTCAAAGGTGCAAGAGAAGAATCCAAAAATTACTCGCCTGATTGTAATTTAAGTTATTTCATTATTCGGTTTTTTTGTTATCGCTTTGCATAGCCAAACAATTTATTGCAATTTTGAGTTATTAGTAAATATGTATGTAGGTATTGATTTTCTCAGTTAGTGATAGGTAGGAACATATTAAGATTTGCTTAGTTAAGTGCAATTTTAATATAAATTGAATATGGCTTGTAATAAACGTTCAGTCTTGTTTTTAGTAGCAAACAGTTGTTTTTATTTGAGTTCAATTAATCAAAACCTTCACTTTCAGCATTATAATTTTAGTGTAGTGGTATAAGAGCCGCTGCATTCTCATCAAAAGCCAAGGTATTACACCCTGGCTTATTGGCATTTTCTAAGAGAACAAAATAGTTCTTGAACAGCTCCCTCGGTGTATTCTTTTTTCTCGATTGATTCTTCGATGGTTCCTTCTACGTCATGTGGCTCAGTTTCAACCGATTTACCTTTAAGTAAGCATGCTGGGATCTAGAACTCTCTCTTCTCCTAAACAGACTGTCCATGGACGCCTCCAACAGCCTCTTGAAAGTCTTCAGAAGAAACGATATAAGGCTGATGGACCTAAAGTCCTTAGCAGTTACATGTCCGCTACGGCCCGCCTTAGGAATGAACATTACTTTGGTCTGCTTCCAGATGCCTGGGATATAGGAGTGAAGTATGCACCTTCTATAGATTACCATCAGCCCCGGAATTACAATTTCTTGTACTTTCTGCAGCATGACAGGAACTATACCATCAATTCCTGGTGATTTATATGGAGCAAAAGATTGAATTGCCCACTCCACTTTCTCTTTGGTGAGCATGACACGTATAGCCTCTAAGCGGTAAAATTAAATAGAATTTAATAGAATTAGCTCAGTATTTTTTTTTATATATTACATTAATTTTCAACGCGGAGGAAAGTTAAGTTGTACTAAAATTGATGTGAATATCTAAGTGCTAATATTCACAACATTTAGAAGAAAGTAAATATCAAGTTGTGGATATTTACAGCAGCAAGGTGCAATAAAGAAAAGGAATTGTTCGAGAATCCACGAATTCGCGATGTAGTATTGGCAACATAACGCATCCTGCGCTTGCAGCTTTAAAGTGACGTAGCAAATCACAGAAGAATTTTTGACTTCAAATAAAATTTGCAACTTAACTCCAAGGACAAGAAAGGAGCTCGTTAAAGCACTAGATTTTGCTTAAGCAGTTTAGGGGTGAACACATTAGCTCAACTCTGATCGCAGTGTTATCATGGCCCTAGTGGTTTAGTCGGCTCTACTCTACTTATAAAATGCTTTAAGATAATACATTTGTTCATAACCAGATATTATTTGCAATAAATATTTCCAATCGAGTTCAACTGCTTCGGAGTTTATGACAACGAAATCTTGATATGTGAACATATCGGTCCCACTATTTCCGCTAAGATAAATATCATAAGTTATAAATAAGAAATCGTGCTTTGAGAAGGCATGAAATGGCAGCTGATTCTAGCATAGTTCAAAATTTTTGTCTGCTAAAAAAAAAAAAACTATTTTATTATTTTGTTAAGTAAGGTATATAGGATGTGTAGTCTTTCGGAAGGTAAGGAACCAAGCTGTAAATTACTAGAAGACTATTTTCCTATAAAGATACATAATAGTTTAGGCCCTATAGTATATATAAAGTGAATGTTTGGTACTTTTCCATAAGTATCAATATATAACATTGTAGAGAACAGACTCCCAACGCACTCATATAGATTTCTGTTTCATGGGGGAAGTATTCTCGAGGGTTTTGCCTGAAGATGTCCATATTTAAGTCTCCTGTTAATATGATATGTTGATAAGTATGACAAAAATTACAAATAATACATCTATAATAATAAAACCTGTGAATTATTTTCGTTGTTACCTTTTGGTGTAATAAGAGTCCTAGCAAAAATAATACGAAAAAATTTAAATTTGAAGATACATTTGGACAATATTTTTAAATTTTTGAATAAAATTATTTTCATAACTTCGTATTCAAACTTACTTGTTAAGATAATAGGGTGGCAATCATCTAAGTATTATAATTTTTAGGCAAATAAGAAGTGAAAGTCGAATCTCGAAGTTCAGATACTGTAGAAGCCCGCTACAAAGACGAAAGATGGCTATAATTAGCCGGATTTCCAGT